>JBBPTB010000494.1:0-19428 GCA_038093875.1 Boletus tylopilopsis | reverse complement strand
AATTTAGCTGGACGTGGGTGTTCTTCTACCCAGCAGCTTAAGTAATATCAATTCCGCAAATAATCCTAACTGTTCCCGTTTCCCATTAATAGCCGACACCTTCCCCGCTCCTCGTTCCGTCGACGCGCCTTCTCCTGCACCTCCTTCTCTTCCTCTCTGCCCCGTCGTTGCACTAGTATGTCCTCACTCCCGACTTCGTACATTAGCTTGTACGTCCGTACACTCATGCGAATCCTCATGTCACTCCATCCGACCATCGCGTCGTCCGTTGACAACGTCCTATTTTTAGCCCACCGTTTAGTGAATAATGACCCCATCTCCTCAAACGCACCCACCTTCGTAAAAATACCGCACTTCGCCCTTCCTCCTTGCGTTCCGGTATCCACTCTGTAGGATGTCCCAACACATAAGAGTCCACGTATTCGTGCCATCGCCCCTTCGCACTCCGGTCTACCTCACCACTCGGGTCCTGACCGTCGAGCAGCTGGATCATCATTCTCTTCGCTTGCGGATCCTGTCCCATTTTCACAGAGCAACGTATATCATCATCATCTAAAATAGACTGACTTCCACTTACCCATTCAACGCGGTATAAATGCTCATCTGGTCCCACGTGCCGTTCAGCCGCTCGACGATATCGGATCATGTCTTGATTGGTCAACCTTTCTGCCTTACGGGCCTCTTGTAGCATCCCCCAGAGCTCTTGTGACTTGTTGTCTGATAGTACACTTTGAACCTACAACGTCGCATTAGCGTCGTGAATGCTGGTGTGTGTATCAATAACCCCCACCTGTTTGATAAATGCGGCAATCAACTTGTCCAAAGTGAAAAACAGGTAGGCCTGTGGGATCGTTCTCAGCGTCAGTCTGGATACTAGGCCTTGGGTCACCTACCTGGTTACCAAAAAACCATCGCATGTGCTCCTCAAACAGACCGACCTCGAACTCCCCGTCAAAAAGCTTTTCGCAGGCGTCGATAAAGTACATGTACGCCAGCTCCGGTATTCTGCCTGGTCGTTGGTCTCCCAACGCTTCCATGGCCTGTCTGAGGACAGCACCGGGGCCATTCGGATCATCTAATCCTAGTTCGACGGCAATTGGATTGCTATCCATAGGATTAAGGTTCTCCGTCACATGTTTGGCACCCTCGTCCTTACAGGTGACCAGCCGCGAATAGATCAACTGTACCAGAAATCAGCTAACCGAGACGATCTGGGAAGGACTCCAGCTACCTGCAGCAAACACAACAAAGTATAGATGGTTGAGTTGGCAAAAAAAGGTTTGCGCTTTGGGGTGTCGTTGAAATTAGTACAGGCCTGAGCGGTGTGAATCCAAACTTCGCTAGAACTGCATCTGAGGTTGCTAAGCCCATGGGAACGGGGCGGGTTTGGGGCCAGGAAATCCGTGTCCCTTGCATCGTTCCCGGAGGACTTTTCTGAAGGTGATCTGAATAACGGTTTTCGATGATATCCCGTGGCGGTCGACGGACCTGTTGCTGATCTACTCCCGCTGCGTGAGTTGTTAAACGCTTCATGCAACAAATCATCGTCCTGGATGCCGTCAGATGGACCGCACGCAGCATCGAATTCGTGCGCTGGAAACATGTACAACAAAGGGACGAATTGACGAAGGAAACCTTCGATAGCACGCCGCTCCGATGGGCTGTATTGCGCTTGGGAATGATCTAAAAAAGAGTAGGCCAGACGGAGCGAATCGTGCAATATGGACGTTTGAGGGAATTCGAACTCTAGCTGGTGCCCTACGGAACCAGCCGCAAAAGAGAGTTGATTTTGTTGTGCAAACTTGCGCTCTTGAGCTTCCTTGATACCCTCGATGTGCTGCACGAAATGTTTCGCTGTGATATGTTTCTTATCGTTCTGCTTGAATTGATTCCCTTGGTGATCAAGAGACTTGTAAAAGTTCTTGGCGTCAACCTCCCGCCAAGTCTTGTTCCACTCTCGTTGTATCCGATGCCATTCCTCATCCTTGGTTTTGAGGCGTGCAAGCACAACTGGCACGGCGACACTGGGGCAATCCTGCAAGGCCTGGATGACCTCTGCGCTGGCATCACGTCCATAGACCTTTTTCAAGGTGCGATGATAAATGCTCCTGCTAGACCCACCGAAATCGGCCGTGAGCCGGAAAGTTGCCCGCTCTTCGTTGGTCATCTCTTCGATGCGTGTATTGAGGGGCTCAAAAAGCGCGATGGTGCGGGCGAGCGCCTCGAGCTGAACGTGATACTCGTGACGTTCTTCTTCGCTCTTGTGAAGCGCTTCTTCAAACGAGTTCTTCTTATGGGAGATGAAACCGGCCTCTTCTGACGCCCACGTAGGATGGGAAACCCAGATATCATTCAAGACGGAACGACAGAGTTCGTCGCGGCTAGAACAGGCTAGATTAACCTCCTAGATGAGGCATAAGGGGACCGCGTCATGAGCTCAGCCGGTGTGACTTACGCTCTCTGGCAGTTTACGATAACTCGGGCCTTCTCCTTCATCTGCTGGGAGGGCAGGCAGTGGTTCTGGGGGACCTGTGCGAATGCTACCGGGAGGACCATGTTTGACGCTGGACTGAAGTTCGTCGATATGGAGTACTTCCTTGAACTGTGCGAGCAAGTCGCCGTCGCCTAAAAAGACCTGGGACAAGTCGACAAGGGTTTTGGCATCGATGATGTCCTTTGAGTAGAGGGTAAGAAGCTTGAGAAATTCTTCGTAGGTATCCCTGCTTTCCAGGGTGCGCTTTGCACGCTCAAAGAATAAGAGTTCGTCGGGTGGTGTCTGGATGGCATGATGAGGTACGTTGATGAGAGGCGGCAACATACCCATGTGCGGGAGTGGAGGTGGTGGTATGACATGTGACTGAGGGAGTGGGGTGGGATGGGGTGGTGAAGCGGGAGGGAGAGCATAGGATGCGTAATGGGGCGAATCTGGCTCACTGGGCTTGTGTGTATGCTTTGGTTTCTTGGCCTGAGTGAGAGGTGAGTTGCAGGCTAAAGCTGAGGACCAGGGCACGGACTCGACTGACTAGAGAACGAGACGAAGGGACTGGGGTGGTATCCTTCTCTGGACCTTTGCGCCTCTTCTTTGGAAGAGCAAAGGGTACTTTTTTCCCGGTCTTGTCCTTGTCGATATCGGACCACTGTGCTGAGAGGCCAGGACCGACGGGTGGCTGGGAGAGGATGCTGGGGACGCCGCCTGGGGCAGCGAAAGCCATGGAAGCCTCGGGAAGAAAGTCTTTGAATTCGGCCAAGAGTTCTGGGGCGTCCTTGAAGAGGACCTGGACTTGGGCGTACACCTGGGACTGGATGGGGCGTGTGGGGGAGAAAGGGGGGCAAGAGAAAGGAATGCTTACGTCGTGTATGTGTCGCTGTTCCTTTTGGTATGTCTGAAGTATCTCGAGGAACTGCTTGTAGGTGTCGGGGTCATCGGCGTAGCGGGCTTTTATCTTGTTGAGGTATTGGATCGCGTGATTGAATTCACCGGGGGGATTGCTGTCGAGGGCATTCCTGGCGCCAAGGCCACCGAGGAAGGAGGCAGCGGCTGTTGTGGAGGGGGGAACTGCAAGGGAAAAGGTGTCGAGAGGCTGATAAGGGGTGATGGCGCGTGATGGGAGATTGTTGAAGGAGGGTTTCTGGGTCGTCGTGCCGGAGGGGGTGGTGACGCGGATGGCGTTTGGATCACGTGGATCAGCGGAGATGTCGATCCTGTAGCCGGGGGGAAGGAAAGTGTTGAAGCCCTGTATGAGTGAGGGGTTCCCGTGGAAGAGCATGGAGACGCGTTCGATGACGCCGGGTGTGTCGATGCTGGGGGTGCGGATGAAGCGGGTGTGATGGGTGAACAGGAGAGAACGTACACTTCGCTCTTGAAGTCCTTCATGATGTCGAGAAAGTGGTTGTACACGTCGGGCTTGTCCTGGAACTGTACTTTGACCGCATCGAGATAACTGAGGGCGTCGGTGACGTTGAGGGGACGGGCGGCGAGGTCGGGTTGGGGCGGGGGCATGGGAGGAACTGTAACGGGCGTGGGAACGGAGGGGGAAGGGATGAGGGAAGAAAAAAAGTTGTCGGGTCTAGCTTACTGCAAAGATGGCACGGCGAGGAAACGAAGGACTCGACTTTACACCAATCCTGACTCATTATCTCTTTCTCTTTACCACAGTTCTCTCCGTCGTACGTCTCTAATCAGTACCCGATCTGACCCTCACCCCCATTCCCCGACAGCTCGCCTGGTTCATTGCCTTCATATCTCAGGCCATCGCAACCGCTCAGTGTAACGCTTTATTCTTCTCTCTCCTCTTTCTTCGTCACTCACTGTTCTTTCCCAGATGGAAACGTCGGCACTCCCTGGTTCGCCATCTTTCTCCAGCTTTTCCTCATCCTTGGTGTCATACACACTCTTGCAACCGACTCCATTGCGATGCATCGCCTCCAAATATCAGCATTTGGCGCAGTCGCAATCGTTTTCGCAGTCCTCAGTGTAGACCAAAGCATCTTCTCAGGTCGCCCTGCCGTCGACGCAATGGCCGCAGGCTGGCTCATCCTTGCAATCGTGGACATCTTATGGGTCCTCTACTTCACCTCAGAGGAAGACTCGCTCGCTTTCCACATTTTCAACTCCCTCGGTACAGGTGGTCTTACCCCCCCATCCCGTCGTCGCAGAACCCGTGGCCCTTCCGTTCACAACATGGCCTCAAACGGCTACGCGGCCAACTTCTCCGCCGGCGCTGGAATCGGCTCTCAGGATATCCCTTATGACCCTGCCACTAAACTACAAGGTTCAATTGGTCCCGCCGCAGTAAGGAGTCAAAACAGCTTCGTCGGTGGTGGGAGTATCGATGGCGCCCCTCGCCCCCTCGCCCCCTTACCTGCCGGCAGCACCCATAGCACTCCTGTACCCGCACAAGGCCAAATCCCAGCTACCGAACAAAATATCCCTGCAGGCTCACCTCTCATGGGCTCAGGCGCTGCCGGCATCGGGGCAGGTAATACCCTGTCCGCCTCTACCACCTCCCCAGAGCCCGTCCAAGATCAAGAGTCTTATACATACAAGGCAAAGGCACTCTACGCATGTCCGTAGTCCTCTTTCGCTCTTCACCTTACTTTTCACACGTTCTCCATAGATACCGCGTCCCCCGACGACCCCAACGAAATTTCCTTCATCAAGGGTGAAATTCTCGACATTCTCGACAAGCAAGGTAAGTGGTGGCAAGCAAAAAAGTCGGACGGAACGATCGGAAGTACGTCGTGTGTCTCTCCGTTATTCCCATTTGTTCATTCCCCGCTTCAGTTGCCCCTTCAAATTATCTTCAGATCATATAGTGGTGGTGGTCGGATTCTCTCTCTATATTGTCCGCCATTTACCTCTCATGGATACTAGTCATGCATCGTACGAACTTGATGTTCTTTTTTAATGGCGCTGAGATTACCGAGTTGCTTCTTGTCATCTCGCACTATATTATCTGTTTGCCTCTCCCTCACACGTCTATTTATCTCTTCCTCGCCGCCGACAAGTTGATACCACTGCGCTCTTGCTTTTACGCTTTAATGTCTCACGTCTGAATCGATCGATTGCTTGCTTGCTTATTCAGTGCACGCGATCAACGAGCCTGAGCACCATGCACAGTCAATTACCTCCAGAGCTCTGGATCGTCGTATTTCGTTGGGCAACTTACCCATTAGATGGTTACCCCGCACCATACTACGAGCCATTTCGTGACTCGTCAGAGACATTTGATGAACCGCTAAAGACGAAGCGCGCGCTCGTCCAGGTCTGCCATCTCTGGCGTGCCCTCGCCACCATTTTTCTTTATGAAGATGTACGCATCAGATACGACTTGGGAAACATCAAGACAGCTTTGGCAGACCATCGCATAGATGACGAGGCGTTCCAGTCACATTCTCTCGGGAAATTCGTCCACCGCCTCGAACTCCCTTACAACCTGACTGCGACAGAACGGCCCGGCGACACCCACGACATCGTCGAAATCCTCGACAGCTGCCATTCTCTTACAACCCTCGTTCGCCCCTTCTTTGAAGCACACCCTTATTCCGTGCGATACGAGTTCCCTGCAGAGATAGTGTCATTGTCTTCCCTCACTCGACTGGAGTGGTGGCACTACAATAATGCCGCACGTTCGGGTGGCGTCAATTCTTTGTTGGACGTCCTTCGCAATACGCCGTCCTTGCGATTCCTCTCTCTCGCCGGGGAGTTCTGGATGAACTCCACGCACATGGGCTCCCCAATTCGGTTGCCGGCACTTACAACACTTCGTTTGCGAAGGGTGAACGCTTTGTTCGTGTGGCAAATCAGGAGATGGGAGCTCCCTTCTCTTGTCCACGTCGTCGCCGACTTTCCCACAGACCATGGTGGATTGGAAGAGCTGTGGCTCCAATTCGGCAGCCAACTTTGCACAGTCGAGTTTGGACGAAACATGGCTTTCCACTTGACGGACCAAATCTCGCCGCTCCTTCGCGCATGTGCAGGGGTCAAAATATTCAACTACTTTATCAACTTCACAGCGCCCCCTAGCGAGTCACTGCTAGTTGAACATGCCTCCCTTCAGTGTGTAGGAATCCACGCCTTCCCGTGTAGTTATATGGCCGATGGTAGTTGGGGGCATCTCAATCGACATTTCGAGTTCCTTATCAGTCACTTCCTTCCTGCTCTCAAACGCATCATCTTGTATGGTGACTGGCAAGAGATCATCAATGATCCACGCATTTCACCTGCGTTGGACGGCATCAGGCGGAAGGGATGTGCAATTTCGTTCGCGGATCATCCGACTGGACCCCCTTGTGACCATCTCTGATTGACGGTGAGGGTACTTGTTAAATTAATTTCTCGTGAAACTTATCCTCGGCTGCTCTATGTCCAACTTGGCAGTCCACATGGCCTCGTTTTGAGAAAAACAGTTCGACTACCATCCCATCCCATTACCTTATAGACATGGATTAATCATATTTTCATCGTCGACTGAACATGCCTGGCTTCTAGCACAATTTGAGGAAATACCAGCTGCCACAAACCACGGACCACCAACTGCCAAGACAGTGTTTCCCATTGCCTGTCACAAACGCGTTCTTGTGTCAAATCTATACCCAGCCTTGAATGTCCTCGTCCTTCCTAGCCCACCGGAAGCAAGCTTCCACGGAATACCTTCAGCATGATTGCATGAAGGATTGACCATACATTGATTGGGGGGGAACTAGCACTAGTACATGCATAACAAGGTACAGATTCGGCCATCAGATGAATCATGATATATCTATATTTTCAAGCCATATCTTTCCAATCGCCATCCACAAGGCAAATGCCTCGTTTCGCCAAACGGTGCCTCCAAACTCGCATCTCACCTTGCACACCCGCTACTTGAGCGTGATGATTCAACCCCCTCCGCAACCACCGAACGTCTCTCATGCGTATGATGTTCAGAGAAGGCAATGAAGGAAGTAACATCTCCAAGGTCCTCCAGAAATCGTGATTCGGTCGAGGGATGGATAGAATCTGCAATGGAAGTGCCTCTCCGGGATCTTTGGGTTGAAGAAGCACCAGAGTCGGTAACGGTGTCTCGAGCGAGAGATGCCGTAGATTTGGACAAGTTTGAAATAGGGTGTGCGGAGAAGGATGAAAGTGTGTTGGCCAGGATTTAGGAGTGAAGAGCGAGAGCGTCGAAAGCGAGTAGCCGTGTATGTCCAGAAATCGAGTTGTGAGAGCCCTTGGATAAGGGACATCGTTGAATGGTGTGAGGTATAAAGCACTTAGACGAGGAAGAGTGGCGTTTAACAAAGCATGCATGAGAGAGGATGAGGGCATAGATAATAGCGCTAGGGTATGGAGGCGGGGAAGAACCAGCTTCACATTCATCGCCGGAACCTCGTCCGCTTCCTGACTGTCAAGTTCCACATCCGCTGGTTCCATACCACTTCCAAAGACTTCCAGACGCTCGAGTTGACGACAAGCCTGGAGCAGCTGGACGATAGGGTCCTCCTCGATGGAAGCCGCAGAGCTGAAAGCGGTAATGTAACAAACACCACCGAGAATCCTTAGATTAGAAGCTCCGTCTCTGTTGGTCAGAGAGGTAAGAGCACGGCGACTCAGCGGAAGGGATGATGGTAGTGTCATGTTTTCCAAAAACGGTACCAAAGGAAACAACCCCGTGAGCAGCGAGTCAATCGCGAATGCCTGCGTGGTCGCTATCCCCGATAGATCAAAAGTCTGGACCCATCTTCCGGGCGTAGAAAATGGTATTCTGCGAATGGAATCCCACAACTGATCTGCAGTGTGGAGTTGCAACGTGAACTTGTCGAGGCCGCTGACCGTATAGAACTTCACGTTTGAATACAAAAGCGGTGAGGCCACTTCCTGTGAGTTCCGTGTCAGCAAGTCTGGGGTGCCAACCAGGCGTCCATCCAAAGCGGGCAGAGGGAGAATATATTCAAGTTGTAGTTGTTGTGTTTACTGGTCTCCCCACGATCTGCCCTTGAACGGACGCGAGTTTGATGGACATGGTTGATTGTCTGGACTTACACGAAAGGACCTGCATACCAGCATCAAGGAGACACACCATGAGAGTCCACTTGTACTGGCCTTGCCAAGCGACCCCGGTGATGCATGTGCTGACAGGGCAAGGGCAAATATTCTTGACCAAAGCTCTGCTGGCAAAGGTTTCAAAGGCGGTTTTTTTGGAAGAAGAGGCAGGAGGACGAAACGTCCACCATAGCGTGCAAGTGGTCTCGGGCAAAGTAAGATATATGTCTCACTCATGCAATGCAGATTTAAATCCGAGAGGAAGTTTAAAAAAGAGACCTGTCACCCCGCAACCGCTTCTTTTATGAGCTGCCAAGTGCATTGCTTATTACTGGAATCGTGTCGTAAAATTTCATTTCAAAACCATCGCTGGCTGACCCATCTCCAGTCTGCGAGATCACAAATTGCCAGGAGGTCCTAGCAAATCGTTCATTTCATCGACAAATTTCTGGTAATCGTCTCGCTCCTTCACGACTGGTGTCCTTGGTCCTTTATCTACCACTGGACTGTTCGATGACGAAGCGGTGACAGCCCCCAATTGGTACTTCAGCACACCAACGAGGTCGGGTCGAGCCTGGGGAGACATTGCTTCCATGCCAACACTGACAGACGGTGCAGCGTTGACTTTTGAAGAACCGGGTAATCCCGACATCTTCTTTCTTTTCAGCGACGTTGGGACAAACGCTGTTGCTTCTCTTTTTAGATCACGCAATTCCGGTTCGGCCGAGATGATAGCACCAGGGTGAACCCCATGAGCAGAAATGGTGCCGGAGGTCGGCTTTGCCGGCAAGGAAGGATGCCCAGGGAGCAATTGACCAGCGCGATGTGCTTGGAAGGTTTGGTGAGGAATGGATGAGAGAGGATCTTGAGTCGCGGCAGCAGACTGGACACGACGAGGGAAAAAGCCGGGAGGTGGCATCGGCGTATGGACACCGGCGTTAGGACCTGGGAGTGGCGCTGGCGCTGGTGGCAGAAGTATGTGTGATGGTATGCTCAGTGGCACCGGCGGAAGTGGAGGTGGAACCAGCGGATGAACTAGACCTGGAGGCACTTGATTATTCGGGTCTGCTTGGTTCACGACTTCAGTGCTGTTTTGAAACAGTAGGAAACGAACCTGGTATACTCCCGGGCGGAGGTCCTGCTGGCATTGGTATGTCATCGTCGCTGCCGTTTTCGGATTCTTCCAAACCTGTAACTGGTGGTGGACCATCAGGCATAACAATATCCTCGTCCAAATCTTCGAGCGAGTGAGCGTTGGAACGGAACATGACACAAAAACGAGATTACCTCCACCTCCGTCATCCGCGGTGAGAGCTACGAATCTATAAAATGCATGAATGAGATGGTTTCCAATCAAACGCTCACGTCTCTCGATATAAGGCATGCCAGGAGGAGGAACGCCGTAGGGGTTCATCACAGGGTCGTAGTAGATGCTGCGCTCTGGATGCCGGGGAAGACCATGCTTATTGAACAGATTTCTCTTCTGTTCCACAGCTGGTGCTTCTTTCTGATCCTGTTTACGTGGACGGTATACAAGTTTGCGTTGTTCGGGGTGCTCCTTGACATATTCTTCTTTCTTTTGCATGATTTTGAATAATTCAGTTCTCAGATTTGTCAACCGGGACTTGTCTGAGACAGACAGTTCACCGCTGGCTTCGAGCCTTTCAACTTCATCCTCTAAATCTGAGAAATGATGAGTAGATGCGCTGACAATAGACAATAGACCTGCCTTGTGTGTCTTTCTTAACCAAAGCAAAGTCGCGGGTCTTGACTCTCTCCGCCTTGTTCTACTACAATGGATTGCGTTAGAAAGCAAACCTCAGACTTGTGAACAAACCAGCCTTCTTGAGTTCCTTCTTTCGTTGCGCCTTTCCTGGTTAAAATAAATTGATGAACAATGAACCAAATGCTAGATGAGAGCTTAACGTACGGTAAGCATCAGCGGGGTTCAGGTTCTTTCCCTTTGCCATGGCGAGAAGTACGGTTATACTAAGTGACTCGATACAACGTGACAGACACGTGACTTTTGATGGGAGTCATAAGAGGTTGTGTTTGCCGAGTGTTACACTCGGTGGCCAGTCTCCCCTCGCAAGGGAACGGCCCCAGCAAGGTCTCCAGCGACGTCAAGGCCAGATACAGTACGATAAGAGACCTCGTTTCTATGTCAGTGCCGATGGTTTCTGAACCATCCGGACAATACCATACTCCGAAGCGACCCTCGAAGATGGCGTCTTCTCAGTCTCTAAATCATCTTCTCAATTTCACGCTACCCCCGAGGCAATCTCATTCACAAGGATTGCCAAGGCGTGGAAAGAAGTCCACTACTCACGGCGTTTGGAACAAGGAGAGTGAGTGCCGCCCTTATCAGTCGTCCCGCCTAGCGCCAAATTAGTTTCCTTGCAGGATTTGTGAATGCCCAATATCGATTTGTCATGAATCCTTTGGGCGATTACACAGTCCATTTTGCGGATCCGGACATGTACGTTCTCACCATGTTTATTTCTCTTTTTTAACCTTCCCGTCTCAAGTTTCTTCCAATGGCAAGACATACTACAAGTCATCATTCCACGAGCATCTGCCTCCGCAACAACAGCAAGTGGTGAGACTTGCGGTCCAGACAAGGGCTCGATTGCCTGTCCTATTTGCCTTTCCCCGCCTGTTGTACCCAGAATGACGAAGTGCGGTCATGTTGGTGCCTACTCCCGTCCTTTCATTCCCCAACTGAATCGCCTCAGGTATTCTGTTTCCCGTGTATCCTCCATTACTTGAGCTTGTCGGACGATCTTAAATGGGCCCGCTGTCCCATTTGTTTCGACTCTGTGAGCGCGAAACAGCTCAAGAGTGTCAAATGGTTCGACGGATCAGCTTCGTCGACCGAGGGCTGCATTAATCGTGCATCGGATGGCTCATCTTCCTGCTTCGTTGATGATCCGTTCCAGCCGGCACCTTGTACCGGTTCTTTCGTGTGCATGCGTCTTATGCAACGACCGCAGATCACAACATTGGCACTCCCTCGCTCACAGACGTGGCCATCGGACCTCCTTCCACCCCATCAGGCGCCATTTCATTTCATCCCTGACGTGTATAAATTCTCTAAGTTCATGCTAGCCACTCCACAATATCTCATTGCAGATCTCTCAAAAGATCTAGACATGTTGGCTATTGAACGGCGTTCAATGATGGCTGCGAAGGATGAACTCAGTATTGTGTACATCGATTCTGCGGAAGAAAAGTTACGCCATCAAATAGCGAAATCAGCTGCCCTTGAGTCGCCACAGCTCATCAGGAGCATCGATAGGACCCAAAAAGACTACGATGACCTCCGACGCTTTGTACGCAATACTACTCGAAGCAAGTATGTTGATGTCGAGCGAACCGGCCTGGACGAACCTCCGGATGCATTTCTAGCAACTCAGCATCTACCGTTGGATCCAGTGAACTCAGACGTGGCGACCCAACCAACTAGATCTTCCCAGCTCAGTGGTAGCAGAAACCACCGACGTCGCAATTTGAACCCTCCCCCTCCTTCAACACAAACCTATTACTACTATCAGGCAGCTTCTGGTCTGCCCATCTTCCTACATCCTCTGGACATCAAGATTTTATTCTCCCATTACAATGGATATGCCTCGTTTCCCGACGAAATTACTGTCCGCGTCGAGTCCGCAGCTGAGGGAACTGTCAATGAAGAGCTACGCAAACGCTGCAAATACTTGGCACACATGCCAGAAGGTGCGGATGTTGTATTTATTGAAGCTGGTCTGGAGGGGGTTGTAGGACAGGAGGGTCTGAGGAATTTCGAAGGTGCACTCAGGTTGAGGACAGCACGAAGGAAGGAAAAAGAGAAGAAAGACGATCGGGCGCGGGCACGGGCAGAGGAGAGGGAAAAGGAAAGGGTGAAACTTTTGTCCCGGACAGAAAACATTGTTCCTGATTGCATGGAACTCCCTCCTGCTCTCGAAGCGGAAGAGCCTTCGTCACGTGCCTCAGCCTCTCAACCCATCTCTGGTGCATGGGGTTCAAGAAGTTTTGCCTCTGCGCTTCATTCCACACCTTCTGTGTCTCGCCCTCAGTCAATCAACCGCAACGCAACTCCAGAAATAGGTGCAGAATGGGACCTAGATGCAGCTTGGCATGAACTTGAGCAACAGAATGGTGGCCATAGACGTGGGAAGAAGCTAGTGGTGTTGGGTGGTGTCGGAGGTCGGCGACGTTAGATCTGACATGGACTATGATGGTTTGATGTACTCATTCTAACCATGTATGAACAAGTGTCAGACGTGATATATACATCCAACCCAGTGATTTATGAATAGCCTTGATCCCCTGGACGGACATCTTGAAACTGAATGGGTATCCAGCATCTCATTTCGAAGGGAGTTATTGAACCGAACCATGTCCCTGTGGGCAGTTCTGCTGAGCAATACTGGAAGATCCACTGCGGATGTAGCATATTTTGGCAGTCGCACATTCTCCCGTGCATGGTGAAGTAAGAACGGAGCTCTTGCCCTGGTAGGTGTTGAAGACCTGATTTAATCATTAGGAACAAGACAAGGCGAGGACATCAATAAGATTTCCACACACCTCGACCAAGGTAGAATTCACATCCATCTCTACAATGGAAATGTTCAAGCAGAGTCAGGCACCTCTCAGAAGGACTCACGCTCAGTCACAAGGTGCCACCAAGTTGCGTTCAGTGGGTCACTCATGCCCCAGGGAATGCTTGCACCGTAGGCTTCCCTGGTGCTGTACTCTAACTCGAATGTAGGTCCATACTGAATCTGGTCATCGAGGGCACTGAATGTGTTGACGTGGGTTTGATAACTGGCGGAACCACATTAGGCAGGTTCTGTGGTTAATGGGATGGGACGCGACCGACGTGTATGCATCAAGAACCTCAAAGGTCTATGAATAGTCAGGAAACTGTATCTGCTCGCTTCGGGAACGTGAACATACAACAGAGTCGACCTCGTACACACGGAAACCGGTGTTCAAATTTTTTAGAGGTGTCACCGAAGGTCCAGTCTAGGATATCTTAGCAAAGCTGGAGTGAGTCAGTGAAGGAAAAACATGCCCAAGATAATGTTTGAGCAGTATCCGTGTTCATCACTGTGCCATTGTTCGTGTAAAAGATCTGTGGCTGGTTCACGAAACGAAGTAGGTAGGGCTTCTGAGGTACTTACAGATACTTGATCTTCATGGGTGTGGCCCCAGAAGATATCTGCAGCAGGCTCAACTAACTAGTAAATGAGAAGATGACTGCACTGACTTGCAATGACATGGGGAGAGAAGCGATCGACACTGGGCAAATCTCGTCAAGAGGGCGATCAGGTTACATATACAGGAACATTACATTTGGTAGACTGTTGAAGAGAAACAGTTTCAGTTGAAATGGGGACCCCAGCAAGGTACACGCACAGAGATTAGTTGGGTTCCTCAGCGGATTAGAACCATCCCAGCCACTCGGTACATGTCCGATAATCCAAGCTGTCCTTCCGTCAGTATGAATTGCATTCTGAATGCCCCGTTCACGTACCGCGATCACCTGCATCCTCAGCATCTTGCAGCTCGTCCGTCAGGAACCTCATCATGCCAGAGGTATCTGGGTGCGAAGCGTTGATATAATTGAAGTAATTTGATCTGTGAATGGCTTAAAAACAATCGATAAGAAGTTGTAGTCACTGACCGATACCCTGAAAAATTTGAGCATATTGAAAATTTCGGCCATAACTCGTTTGTATGGACGTACACAAGTTTGTGTTCAAACTAATGATCCTCAGCCCGTCGGCTCGTTTCACCATGTAGGCTGCATAATGAGCACGTGAGTACGCGGCTGAATCCTCGGGCAGCCAGCCTTCGTAATTCCAAAGCGCAGTGACATGATCATACAGCCTAGACGGATGTCAATATGGTAAAAGACCTGTGCACAACGTAACATACCATCCAAACTGCTGACCCATCTCTCCGCCAAGAGAATGGGAAGCCGCTAAATCGCTTGGGAAGCTGTCATGGTTGCCAAGCGATGCATATACGGGGCCACGCCCAAGCATGCGTTTGAGGAGATCGTACAGCACAACCTAGAAATGCTTTAGAACGATGAATAATTCCCTCATACCACCTACTTCCGCATACTCGGTATATGCCCTAGAAACTTGCTTTAAGTAGGAAACTGATGCCCACGAGACGGCTTACCTCGACAATTGGTTGTTGGAATCATGTGCGACCAAATCACCAGTGTAGAGCGTGAAGTTGAATCCGGTTGTGTCTGTGCCAGTCAAGGGAGGGATAGCCTCAAGAGTAGCAGTGATCAATGAATACGGGGAGTCGCTGCAAAGCTGAGATGTAGCTAATGCATATTCAGGATGTTGATGTACTCACCACAAGAAGTATCCGAATCGAGGTGCTGGTAGCAACGGTGTGTGCAGGCTGTACTTGTTATAAGCATTTTCACGGCAACAGAGTCCACTGGTACAGTTTGCCTCCCCGCCATTAGCAAAACCTGCAGCCGATAAGCCCGAGGGAACCAAAAATGTAATCAGAAAGGGAAGGATCGCTTACGAGGATCAATATGCAAATCGGAGAGGTGTAATACTTTCAGACGCTCTCCGCTGGGTTGCTTCGGAGCGGGAAGAGGATTTGGCTTTGGCTTTGCAAACCATCCCGTGATATTCAAAGGCAGGGTGTCCGGGTAGGGGCAAAGTCGAAGGAATTGGGCGCAGACAAGCTGGAGGCCATGTAGATGTAAAATTTATAATACGTCCATGAGAGACCCACTTGTCCGTCGTACCCCCCAGCATCGGCAAACGACATAACTTGGGTGAAGATAGGCCCAAGGTTGAGGGGACCATACTGTGTTTCACAAGCCGATGAATAATTGAAGTATTTGCACAGAGAGATAGCAAAGTTTGGTCCTTGGTCAGGAGCGCTTAGCGCAAGAAACTTTGCGACCTCTAGTGATGCCTGACAGCGAGCGCATGTATTCGTGCCAAAGATTGGATTGACAGAGATTGACTTGACTTGTGCGACAGCCTGCTCCAAAAGTTCCGAGGAACTGGCCACCGGAGGGAGTGGGTGAGGATCTACCGTGTCATTCTGACTTATACATCAGAGATGACTACTTAATGAAAATCACTAAAAATTACTAAACGTCACCTGGGGAATGTTGTTGGGGTCAGTAAGGGAATACGGGAATACTTGGTGCTGAGATCGGGCAAAAGAAATTAGACCGCTCATACAACTCATACGAACGAGACACTCACGGTAACTGGGTCGGAGATGATTGGCTGAGGTTGTGCTGACGTTTGAGTAGGGTTGTTGTAGTACTGAGGATACAAGAAAGTTGGGAAAGGACCAGGCGCTGTGTGTACAGACCGTTGCCCGCTCACGAGCACGGCGGAAACTTGAACCACCAGGACGGACAGCCGTGCGCTGGACCCGGTGAGCAACATTCTTTTGTCAAATACGGCGATGCAACTTTTGCAAATCTTTTATAGTGGTAGGCGCTGAAACGTACGTAAACAGCTTACGAACGTGCATCGTGTTGCTTATCCGTGGTAATCGGTGGCTAAGAAACTCGGAAACGCCGACTGCGTCGGCGGAACCCTTGCTTGACGTCTGCTGGTTGACACGACAACTCTAACATTGACATTCCTAATTACAGATGCTTGAATGTTAAACAGGCCAACTAATATCAATTGTTGCATAACACACCTAGTGATGGGAAAGCAAGGTGCTGCGAGCAACTTGAATGCGGGTGTAAGGTTTACTTATATAAACACCTTGCCTTGCCGGCCTACCGCCTCGCGCCACCTCCTTTGTTGGCACTCCGCCTGGCAAGACTCATAGACCGAGCTCGGTCCTCACCAAGCTTCGCCAGCTCGCCAGGGCAGCGTCTTTTGCGTCAGACTGGCGGCAGCCAGCGTCCCTCCTGCTCAGATCTGGCAATCTGACACTTTCCCCGGCCCTGCTTCAAGCCATCTTGTTTCATGGTCGCTCGATACACGATCCGCCTTTCGCTGCTGCTTCTTAATATGGTGCGCCGCTCTGTTCCCATCATTTTATCTTTTCTTACTTTCTCCCATTTCTTCCTCTAATTTCCCTCCGTCCCTCCCTTTTTCTACACCTTATAGCATTCAGAAGCAGCTTATACTGGGTTTTCTGCTTCCTTTTTGCATGCATGTTGTATTACTACGTCGAGGGCTATCTCTTGTAGGTCGCCCAATCTCACGCGGGGCCACGCCCAATGGCCCGATTTTGGTTGGCTCTGTCAATATCAATCACGGCTGCGCGTCAATTAGTAAGGTTTATTTGAAACCAGTTGGCGTAGGTAGCTGCCATGGCGCCTTGCCTTGCCACCTGTCGCCTCGCACCGCCTCCTTTGTTGGCGTTCACGCCTGGCAAGACTCATAGACCGAGCTCGGTCCTCACCAGCAATTCACAAAGTGGCCGTACAGCCGCCCACAGCAATTGACAGCGGTTACAGCGCCACATCCATACGTCGTTGCACGCACCACACCGACTCACAGTTGTCACTCTCTCATTTTCGGAGGTGGCATGCAACTCAGCAATTTCATTGCAGCAAAATCTAATATCGCATCCAAAGTCATGACAGACAGAGTGAACTTGAGGTGTGGACGGAAACATGAGCAACAAGAAGCGAGAATGATGAGAATATATTAAGTAATTAGTTCCCATCATAGACAAATTTGCATTGCAATTGTCCGGTGGAGTGACCTTGTAAACAGTATGCACAACAACCCACGAGGTGGTGGTCTGTCTGCCAAGGGAACTACATCAAGGATACTGTATGTTCTGTATGGAGGTGACTGTAATGCGCAACGGGGTCGGTTGCTACTTTTTGGTGCGTAACGCGGCTCCACGACAGTAACGTAACGTACATCCATTGTCTTAGAAAATGCTAATTTTTGGCCATAATATTTTCGGACCACTCTTCACTAGTTGCTGTGTGGTCACGGGGGTACGCAGTAATCATAATCAAACATTGAGCAAGTGACATGATCATGAGTTACATCGGGCCAAGGCACGTTTCTAGATTTATCTGCGTCGTAGCTCGACGCACGCCGCTGCCAATGACGCTGAGTTCAGAGTTCTACAGTCATTGGATCTTTAGTCAAATAAACGACGAGTGAGAGTGGATGCACAACTTGAAGGGCTGGGTACTGATCGATGCAACGACAGCGTCCTAGACATTTACACTGGGAAACCAGGGTGGGTCACGGTACATGTGGAATACGAGAGTTTTCCGATACGTGGATAGTAGGCTCCTCACTGGATGAGCCAGATGTCAACTAACCGACGTGGGAACTACGAGGTTCAGTGTTATGATAACTGACCAAGGAATGGCTGGACATGAAGGTCGGTCTCTATGGATACTTCATGCATGGTGAAAATCGGACGCTTCGGGAGAACGGGAGGTATTGATCTCCCTTCGTCTGCGACCGGACTCTTCCTTGCAAGCAGCTCTGGATCGTGCTTTTTCTTCCGCCATTCTCCGGGACTCTGTCCAGAGACACAGGGTATAGTCGTGGAGCGCCTGGGAGTAAGATACAATGGGATCATCGCGAGCATCTGAACCCACGGGCTGTGACTTGGAAAGCATGGGGGTAGGACGGAGGAGAACTGGTGGAGCTGGCTGGAGGGGGAGTGAGTTTAAATGGGGAGTAATACGTATGTGTTGCAAACCCTGCCATATTCCCCGGATCACTCCTCGCCAAATTGCTGGTCTTGCTCCACCTGTGCGCGCAACCGCTGCCGCCCACCTCCGTCATCACAACTGCTGTCTGTGATCGAGTATATCAACGTTTTCTGATTAGCATCTGAATGACGATGCTCATGCTGGTGTACCAGAGTGGCAGCCGAACACTTGTGGATCTCTGATTCGTTTGGAGGCTGCCTGTGAAACGGACATTGGGTGTGTTTGTGTGCTCCGAAGTTCTTGCGAGCTCCACTTGACCAAATATTAACAGCCAACATCTTATTGAGTTCCAAATATATTACTTTACTACCCCTTATCTTGAGGCCACCTTATTAATAATACCGCGCAGTCTGATCTTAAGAGTGAGCTGATCCAATTCATCTTTGACACCGTGCCCTCGTGCCATGATCTGTTCAACACTAGTAGCAAAGCGAAATCGTGATCAAGAAAACTAGGGGACCGACCGCAAGCGAAGGTCCTATACCCATCGGTTGTATGTATGTAATCTATCATGCATCAGCCAATCAAAGGAATCAAGCCAAGTCTCTCACTCTGTCACAGGCAGAGTGGAGCAGACGTGTTTCAGTTGAAACGTGGGGGGCTTAGCGCATGACCATACCTTGCGTAGAACAGTCCCCCAGAGAGGGGGGGGCCGTTGTCGCACAAAGCCAAGTAATTTTCAAGTTGGACACTGCGCACGCGGGGCATGGCATACTAATCAATGTGTGTGAGACAAGGCAGCGTCACGGGCCGCATCTAGATTGGCTCTACGGCATTTTTAGACTTCGCCGAGGACCTGGGACAGCAAGTGAATCATTAATGCATTAAGGTTGAGTCAGTTTACACAAAGGAGTTGCACAGTGGTCGACTTGCACGACAAGTTGAAACACTTGTCCGTCTTCCAACCTCTGGAATATCCTTCAAGTTTAACCCCAATAAGCTACGACTTCAGTGCTTCAAGAGAAACATGCACCTTTCGTTACGGTAGCCATTTATATGTGGAAGCGAAGTTGAGACTATGTATCGTTATCCGCCCGAATTTACGGTGGCGGTGCGTAAATGCGTAAATTCGGCACAGCCGCCTCGGCAAACGCCGCGACGCGTGGTGGGAAGGGAGCGTCCGTGCGTAGCGCGTTCGAACGCTTCGCAGGGACTCGCCCGGCACGAAGGACCGTCCAGGCGGGTGTGA
>JBBPTB010000493.1:0-19457 GCA_038093875.1 Boletus tylopilopsis | reverse complement strand
GCCATCTTGCCATTCAGGTATTGCCCTTCCCCCTCTTCCCAATGTGGGAAGACCTTTGTTCCTCATTAGGAGGACACCCTTTGCCCAGATGGCCCGTGCACCATACTGGAGAGTATATAGAGCCAGAGTACTAGCTATTGGACCTTAAGCTAGTTCTACACCATTTGTACTGCATCTCCACGCTGCCCTTAGGTGGGCCCCTGCAATACTACTCGGTTGACTGGTGTACTGGTGCTCAGACGTCAAGACCTCGTCCCTCTTGACCTCGCCAACATTTCACGCCCCTCACTCACTCCTTAAAGTCGAGCTCGTCATAGGTCACACCTTAGCTGGTCGTCGGCCTTATCTTGTGCACAGGATGTGCACTTCACTGGGCCTCTAGCTCGCAGTGCATAAGGTTTGCCTTTGGCTGACTATTGATCCGATCTCTCCTTGACTAGCGTTTATTCCGCTTGGGCATGTGCTTGCAGTAAGCGTAACAAGGTTGTGTCACGAGGGCTAGGGTCCATGGTTACCCCTAGGGCCGAGAGTTGAAGGTTACCTCTCCAGGGCATTGCGAGTGTCAAGGGAACAAGGGTTACCCCTCGGGAATCCAGTTTAGTGTCGTAGCAGATGTGTGCCCAGTTTAGCGTCATGGCGGACGTATGCCCAGTTTAGCGTCATGGCAGACGTAGGCGAGGGAATGGCGGTGTACTCCTACAGTGAGTACTGCATGAGCAAGCGTACGATCTCCTCAGGGCGGAAGGCGTCTGCTGGGCCTTCAGGATAAGGGCATGTCCCGTCCATCAAGGGCGAAGAACGAAGAAAATGAGTAGGGGTTCTGGCAGGTCTGGTCCGGCAACCAAGGAAAACCGTAACAGTGTCAAACATACTCTGAGACTTGACCAATGCTCCTATGCTGCCAAGGTAGTTGAGCATTTTGGTCTCATTAACTGCAAACCTGCAGCTACTCCTCTTTCCTCTGGATATAATGGAAAACCCAATGAAGGACAGTCAGCTCCTTCTCTCCAAAGTCACTATCAGTCGGTCATTGGATCACTGTTGTATATCATGCTTGGGACACAACCTGATCTTGCCTATTCAGTTATCAAGATGTCGCAGTACTCTGCAAATCCCTCTGAGGAACATTTGCAGAAGGCGCTCTATATAGTTTGCTATCTCACACATACTCATGACCTGTGCTTGACCTACACTGCTGATGGACCTAGCAATGGGTTCATCACTTACTCTGATACTGATTGGGCTGGTGACGTTGAAACATCACGCTCCACCACAGGTTATTTCATCTTCCTTGTGAATGGAATAGTGTCCTGGCTGTCCAAGCAACAAAAGAGAGTTCGACTCTCATCCACTGAAGCAGAATATTGTGGCATGACAGAATGCTGCAAACAGATCCAATGGATCTGCAATCTGTTTGAGGAGATCTCTTTTCCTCTATCCACAATCCCACTCTGTGTTGATAACCAGAGTGTGATTTTTCTAGCTTCCAATCCTGCTCAAGAAGGATGAACTAAACATGTTTGTATCCCTGAACATTACATTCGGGAGGCTGTTGAATTCAGTAAAGTAGAACTTTTCTATGTTCCTTCCCAATCACAGTTTGCAGATATCTTCACCAAGAATCTTGGGAAGACTGCCTTTGAGTGTGGACGAAGGTCTCTGACTCTTTCACCCTTTTCATAATGACAATGGTTCTAGTGAGGAGGTGTGTTGAAATCTGGGTGTTTCATATTACTTAATTATTATTCTGAAGCCCAGATTTCTGACTGACAATCTTGGACCATCAGTCCGATTACACTATTACATTTACTCATCATTTCTCATGATTACTAAAGAGCTTCTATTGCTATTGGTAGATAAGAATACTTCTTCTCATTGACTCATCTTTGATGACGTCCTTCTTATCTCCTTATCTCCACCTACCCTTTTATGGTAGAGGCTGTGCCCATACCTGGACACTATATATACAGGGATACATGTTGTATCTAATTTCCCTGTCACTTGGATACTCAGGTTTATACAGGGTCAAACTTGACCTGAACACCTGCTTAACTCCTCACTCCCCTATGCTTAAGCTTGTTCCTCTTGTTGTCCTCTCTAGTGAGTCTCCCACTAGTCAATAACCACTTTTGTCATTATCTTTCTCGATTACAACTCCTACTACACCTCAGTAGTAGAGGAACCGAAGCACTATGCAACTTCGTTACAAGGTAGTGGTGCCATATCTTCAGTGCTTGGATAACGCTCAACATTTCCTTATCCACAACTGGGTAATTGTGCTGCTCTGGCATCATCGAGTGAGATGAGAATGCAACAGGATGCCATTTGTCATCCTTCTGAATAGATAAGACTGCACCGGTTGCAAAATCTGATGCATCAGTCTCCAGCCTGAATTGGGAATCGTTGTCTGGAAATGTGAGGATAGGGGCTATGGTAAATGCTTCTTTGAGCATGTCAAATGCATGTTGCTGTGCCTCCTTCCATTCGAAGAGTTTCTCCTTCTTTGTGAGATCATTCAGGGTCTAGCCACTTGTGAATAGTCCTTGATGAATCTTCGATAGAAGTTGGCCAGTCCCAAAAAGCTCCATACTCCTCGGACATTCTTTGGTGTGGGCCATTCCTGGATGGCTTTCACCTTTGTGTCATCCATTTTGATCCCATCAGGGGTAATGATCATGCCAAGGAATTCTACTTCCTTCACCTGGAAATTACATTTCTCTGGTTTGACAAATAGATCATTCTCTTCTAATCATCTCAGGACTTCCAGCACAATCTTGTCATGTTCTGCCTGATTGTCTGTTATTGTAAAGATCATTAGATCATCAATATAGATGACAACCACATCATCCATGTCAGTGAAGATTTCGTTCATCATTGCTTGGAATGTGGCAGGGGAGTTACATAGCCTGAAGTATATGAATGCGGCTTTCCATTTGTCACCCTCTTTGATTCGGACATTGTTATATCCCCATCTTAGATCCATTTTTGTGAATAACTTAGCTCCTTTTAGTTTATCCACTAGTTGGGAAATTAGGGGGAGTGGGTAATTGTTTTTGACTGTGTGCTCATTCAGGTACCTGTAGTCCTGAACCATGTGCTTTCAGCCATCTTTCTTTGGTATGAAGAACACTGGGGATGTCTGAGGACTTTTAGAGGGTCGGATATATCCCTTCTTTAGTTGGTCATCTATGAACACCGTAACTTCCTCCTGTTCAGCAGGGGATAGGGGGATAATCCTTCCTTTCTTAGGTTTAAATGTGTCCTTCAGATCTATGGTGTGATCCCAAGGTTTCCAGATTGGCATCTGCTCTGATTCTTTCTTCGAGAAGACTTTCAGGAAGCGGTGATACTCCTTTGGTACCAATTCTTCAGGTTTCTTTTCCACGGGTTTAGGAAGTGCTGCGTCTAGCATGGCTCTAATCCCATAGGCCACATAACCAGCTTCTTCTTCTTCTTTGTTGATGCACTTTAGGAAGCATGACTTTTCCAGTAATAGATAGCAGGATTGAGGGCATCGGGTCATTTTTACTTCACCCAAAAGCCAGTCTATCTGCAGGTTGTGCTTCTTAAGCCATGTGTACCCTAAGATGAATGAGTTCTTGCCAAGATCCATCACCTCGGCAGTTACACGTTCTCTGTGTCCCTGATAATCTATGATAAGATTGGCACAATGTGTTATCTCGCCTGCAGAGTTGGCTGTGCCATCGACATTATACACAGGGATGGGGTTTTGTAACCATCATAAGGGGATTTCTAATTTTGTCGCCTATTGGCAGTCAATGAAGATGACATTAGCTCCACTGTCTAGAAGTGCTTCTGTGACTGTGAAATCCTTCTTATCTGTGGGGTTTATCTGCAGTTTCATAGTGACTTCCTTCTTAAAGGAGACACTCCTGACAAATATGTCATCCGGGATTTCCTTGCTTGGACTTACTTTAACATTTTTATGGGGTTGAGAAAGTGAATTAAGCATCAGTGTGAAGTGCTGACCAAGCTCCACACTAGGTGAATACCCACTTGGCATTGATAAGTTATCTGTGTCACTTCCTTCTACTTCTAATCTTTCGTATTGGTTACTGCCATGAGAACACCCGGTTTCATTCAGGTGGCTTTGCATTTTTCCAACCTGCAGCGTTCAGTGTGGCGATCTGCAAAGAAGGCTGCCATCTCTGTGGCATTCATCCCTTCTATCACAGTGCGCACATTGCACATGTTGCAGTCTTCTTCATCTTCTGAGTCTGAGTCATTATCAGACCAGGAAACATGCACCTGCCTCGCCTGCAAGGATTGGCAGCAATTGGGTTTATGCTTGCTCCCTAGCCATTTGCAAAGGGGGCATTGGATCTTTGGCTTTTTGCAGTCCCTGACTGCATGGTCTCTGCCACAGTTGTAGCATGAGATCTTTGACCTTGGTTTCCAATCAAAGGCATCGATGTCCACAGCATTGACATCCATTCTGTCGGATCTGTCCCTTGTTCAGTTCTTAATGAAACCAATGTTTCCTTTTCTGTTACCCGAGATGAATTGCAACACCTCCCAGGCATTGCCAACTTTCCTTATCTCATCCAGGTATTCTTTAATGTCTACCTTCCAGTTACCTTCCCGGAAGATCTGCCCGATGATGCCCATATTGGTGTTGTGCTCCAGCAACAATATTGTTACGCTTACTGCGAGCATGTGCCCAAGCAGAATAAACGCTAGTCGAGGAGAGGTTGGATCAATAGTGAGCCGAAGGCAAACCTTGTGCACTGCGAGCTTAAGGCCCAGCGGAGTGCGTGTCCTGTACACAAAGTGAGGCTGACAACCAGCTAAGGTGTGACCTACAACAAGCTCGACGCTGAGTAGAGTGAGGAGTGCTTGGAATGTTCACGCAGGTCAAGAGGGACAAGGTCTTGACGTCCAAACACCAGTACACCAGTAAGGCAAGTAAGATTGCAAGGGGCCCACCTAAGGGCAGCGACTATTGCAGTGATACAGGCGTAGAACTAGCTTAGCGATCTCTAGCTAGTACTCTGGTCACTATATACTATCCAGTATGGCGCACGGGCCATCTGGGCAAGGGGTGTCCTCCTAATGAGGAACAAGGGCCTTCCCACATCAGGAAGGGGGCGAAGGGCAATACCTAAATGGCAAGATGGCCATCAGGGCTAACGGGATCCCGCTGTCAGGAAGAGCAGAAGGTGGTCATGGAGACCAGTGGGATCAGAAAGGAAGACTAGGTGAAACATGAACCTAGTCTGACATAATGCCTACGATGGGAAGACTCATCCATCGGGCATACACGGCTGGATGGAGGGTCAAGAATGGTGCTCCGCAGCAAGGAGGAAACTAGCTTTGTACAGGATCCGCTGTCTGGGTATACGAGGATCAGCGAGCGTAGTGACAACAGATCGGGAAATGTATCGCAGCCTCAACGGGAACTCCCATCCGTCGGGTAGTCATGGGTTGCTAGTAGCAACCGGGTGTCATCCTGAGTCATGCCCCAGATCTAGTCATCGGGGGCGGTCGTATCGCGAGGAGCTAGGGTCCATGGTTACCCCTAGGGCCGAGGGTGTCTGAGGTTGCCCCTCAGGGCATTGCGAGTGTCGAGGGAACAAGGGTTACCCCTCAAGGGTCACAGTTTAGTGTCATGGTGGACGTTGGTAGTTTAGCGTTGTTCCGGACGTAAGGGAAAGGCTGAGGGAACGTGGTTACCCCTCAGGGGCCATCAGAGGACGATGGTGGGTCGGTGGTGTACTCCAGGCGATGAGTACTGCGTGAGCGAGCGTACGAGCTCCTCAGGGTGGAAGGCGTCTGCTAGGCCTTCAGGATAAGTGTGTGTCCCATCCATCAAGGGTGAATGGTGAAGAATAAAGGAAAAATGAATGAGAGTCCAGTGTGTCCGGTCTGGCAACCAGGGAAAACTGTAACATATTCCCCTTTGCTGTGGAGCACCATTCTTGACCCTCCGTCCAGCCATGTACGCCCAATGGAGGAGCATTCCCATCGTGGGCATTATGTCAGGATAGGTAGACGTTTCACCTATCCTTCCCTTTCAATCCCATTGGTCCCCTTGACCACTTCCGCTCTTCCTGACAGCGGGATCCTGTTAGCCCTGATGGCCGTCTTGCCATTCAGGTATTGCCCTTCGCCCCCTTCCTGATGTGGGAAGGCCTTTGTTCCTCTTTAGGAGGACACCCTTTGCCCAGATGGCCCGTGTGCCATACTGGATGGTATATAGAGACCAGAGTACTAGCTAGTGGACCTCTAAGCTAGTTCTACGCCTGTACTACTGCACCTTCACGCTGCCCTTAGGTGGGCCCCTGCAATACTACTCGGTTACTGGTGTACTGGTGCTTGGACATCAAGACCTTGTCCCTCTTGACCTCGCCTGCATTTCAAGCACTCCTCGCTTGCCTCTATGTGTCAAGCTCGTCATAGGTCACACCTTAGCTGGTCGTCGGCCTTACCCTGTGTACAGGACGCGCACTCCACTGGGCCTTTCACTCGCAGTGCACAAGGTTCGCCTTTGGCTCACTATTGATCCACTCTCTCCTCGACTCGCGTTTATTCTGCTTGGGCACGTGCTTGCAGTAAGCGTAACAAAAGAACTAGCTTTCCCCTAGACCCTGTTATCTAACAGTAGGTCTCACCCCCAACACTTCCTGCCAAACATGGAAGACACAACTCTGCTCCCGGTCCTCTACATGCTTGCCAAGGACCACCCGGACTACCGCCCTCAGCCTCGCCGCTTTGGGCCCTATGAGGAGGAAAGAGAACTTTACAAGGAGAAACAGCGAGAAGTAGCTGAAAGGAATTTGTCTGAAGGAAGGGCAAGTGATGATTTGCCTCCCTACCTGTCTCCCACCTCCACCCGCCCTCGAAGGGCAACTCCCATTGTTGACGACCTCCTCAGTCATTCTCCTCACCTGTCCCCCGTCAGCTCGCCTGCACCTGCTCGGGCATCCTCGCCCACCAAGGACTCCCCACCAAGGGAGGAGCCAGCAGTCACTGGGCCATCTACCATCGCTCCGTCCCCACCACCTCCCTCCTGTACCCCTGGAGGAAGCTGGATCAGAGGATCTCTGTTGTCTGCACTTTGGCAGACGGGGACACCACCCCTCTTGGGGGAGTTGCTGGCCTTCAGAAGGCCACAAACGTGCACCGGGGCCAGCCCGGTATCACCATCCTCGGAAGGGACGGCCTCTTCAGCCACACAACCACGCTGAGTAGCGGGACCATCGGTCTCCACTTCTCCCGCTCCGTTTCCACCCACCTGGAGGACACCCGCTTCACTGCAGACCATAGGTTCTCCCCTCGCACGGAGCCCCACTACTCCCCTTGCCATCGCCACACCAGTGCCTGTTGCACCAGCCCAATGGTCCCTTCCACCCACTGACACTCCCATGGAGACACCCCCGGAATTGCCGCAAGTCCGGGGCCCCCTTCCTTCCCAGGAGAGATGGGTCTATGCCTCTCCTACCCCCATTTCCCCCGCCCTGACAAAGGTAAGGGCAGATGACTTCCTTGCTGGACTTCCTGGGCTGTTCTCCGGTCTAGCCCAGGATGCCAACTGGTGGCTCTGCGCCATGGAGGCATATTTTTCCATCACCAACAGATTGGACGATCAGGCCAGAATTGTCATCGCCCTCAGCAGGATGAGCAAGGGCCAAGGTAGGACCTTCGGAGAAGGTGTCTACGCAAGGATCGCCTTGGGTCAGGTAACCTGGACTGACCTAACTTGGGAGGCGTTCAAGGAAGAGTTCCGGTCCTCTCTATCAAAGGACTACTCGTACTCCGCAAGATGCCATCTCTTCATGTTGCAGCAAGAAGAGAACACCGAGCTCGGATATCGACACTTCACCCTTGATTTCCAACTCCTCGCCAACCAGTGTGGCATCTCGGAACAAGGACTCCTGTGTGAACTCTTTGCCAGGGGATTATCTGGAGACCTGGTAGAGCGAGTACTCGGATCAGGGGAGGAGCCCACCACCCTCGAAGAGTGGCTCCACAAGGCTGATCAAATGGCACAACTCCTGGATCGAATCCGGCTCATCAAGGGGACCTCACAGTCCAAACAATCTTGGGAGGAGGCCTCCATCACCACCACCTCCTCCACCAAATACGTGTGCGGAGTCGCTGTCCACCACTACTGGGTGGACAGCTGAACAAGGAAACGCGGTACCGGCTGCAACTGACGTGTAAACCTGGCTTCCCCCTCGTCATGGGAAGAACCCTCCCCCATTGTCGCCAGCTCCCCCACAAAGGTAAGGGAGCTAACATCTAAGCACTCCATTGGCCAATCAGCCATCATCTCTGAGATCGCTGGGCGTCGAGCTCGCTCTCACTGCAGGAGGGGAGGAAGGGTCGAAGAAGACTTGCATAGGGATGGGGGGATGGCTACCGCCCCACCCAGGACTCTCAGGGGGACCCCTCATCCCTCGCCCCCGACTGCCAGGACCGAGTGCCCAGAACCAAAAGCACTCTGTAAGGAACCGGAAGAGCATGCCCAGCTCTCAACGCTGACCCCACCCCTTGTCATGCCTGCGACTGCAGCATTTGCCGATGGGCCACTGGATCACCACCAGAAATCCGGCGAACAGCCACCAACTCTGCCACCACCCTCTATGTTTGAGGGACCTCTCCTCCCACTTGCAGGAGGGAGCCCAACGTGGATTTTATTCTAGATGGGGAAGAGTGCGTTCTATGGTAGGGTAACAAAGGTCCTGCCAGGAACCTCCGGCATGAGGTTAAACTGCACCAACGTCCGAAAAGACGTAAAACTACTGGGCATCCGCCATGACGTAAAACTGTGATACGTCCAGCAGGAGGAGGACATAAGACTCAGCTGCCTCAGGTAGGGTAACACACCACAGCCCCTACCATCACCGGCGGATCAACACTGGGATCGCGCCACACCAGAACCACTACCTTGGAACCGGACAGCCAGGCATGGGAAGCTAGTCAACTCAGCCATGTCCTCTGCCCTCGGAAGGGATGGGGACTTTCCCCTTCCGACGTTTGTAAGTCACCACTCCACCACGAGGATAAACTGGAGTGCCTAGACCAAGGCGCGTAGCACCCCTCCACCATGAGTATAAACTGGAGTGTCGAAGCCAAGGCACACCTTGGAGCGAACGGACCAAACAGGTGTCCTAGTAGCCATTCAGGATTATTCTTCAGGTCAACCCTCAGCAAGCATTGCCTCACATTAACCACCATCGAACACCATGATTCAATACGGCTACAGGGAATGGTAAACCCTGTTCACCATCCTTCGGCATCACGACCAGAGGGAGCCACCTCTCAGGTGATAGGATAATCACTCACCCTTGCAACCCGACCACCCCCGACTGCGTCCATATGGAACGACGTTAAACTTAGCCACCTTGGATCCAACTGGAGCTGGAACGTGGAGTAACTCTAGGACCACCTCTTCAAGCTAGGTAATATCAGATCACCACAGGACCTGGGATGTCCGGTAAAAGCACCACAAGGACAGCCACCTGATTACGACAGGGGCCTTAGGTAGTATTAAGGCTTGGGAGCCTTATTCTGAAACGGGGGGTACATTTTCCCTTTTCCTTAGCTGGATGAGTGGAACCCCGCCCCGATTTCATACTACAGATCTAGGATCAAGAACTAGCGGAACACTTAGGAGCGGAAGAGGACGGAATACCTGAAAACTCACCTATGTGATGATGGAGATCCGGGAATCCCCCTGGATATTAGCATATAAGAAGAGACTGCCGGAGTCGCTGGACTTTAGTTCACCTCCCCTCTGCTTCACCAGATATGTTGAACCCTGACTCACCCACCATTCCATACCCAACTTCCCTCATCACTGCCTCGAATGCCGCCGAAGTTAGAAGATACCTAGATCATGCTCAACCCTTTGGCATCTCGATGCTCACCGCCGCCACCAACGTATGGGACTTGCGAATGGAATGCATGTCCCCATTCACTCGCTTGTGGAACCGCCGATTTAGATCAGCCTTTACTTGGGTGGATGACACCCAGAGGAACCCGCACCATCACCCTTCCTCTGCCCACACCCCCACCGACATTCCCCCTGCGACTGTCTCAACTACACCCCCGCGGACTGCATCTGCACGTGCAATTGCTGCCACTACGCTTGCCATGTGCACGCCTACTGAGTCCGGCATGACTCTAAACTGTGCCTTGAGTCCGGCACGACTATAAACTGCATCGTCATCCGCCAAGACGTTAAACTGTGGAGTCATCCGCCAAGATGTTAAACTGTGAACCCCCGGTAACCCCCTCACCCATTCCTAGGACAGCAGACTTGCGACCCACTAGCACAGAGAAAGGCACATGGTTAGGACACCATCCTCGGAATTGGATGGACTAGGAACCCCGTCCCCTATTGCTGCCGGAGAGACGCAAGAAGATCTCTCACCACATGGACACCCGTCGGATCCCCACTAGGGAGCAGAACACAGATCCACCTGGACTTCACAGCGGTCATCGGACCATAGCGGATTGAACCAGAAGAAGCTAGTAGATAAGTAGTGCGCCGTTCTCGCCTACTTCCCTCACTTGCCCTCGTCACCATGAACCCCTCTGATGACCCCAACTGGCTCTTCACCCTGGAGGAACCCCTTAAGCTGTACCACCTCCTCCCCATTATATGACAATTCGTTGTTGCCACCCTGCTCACCGACCCAGAAGTCATCTCAGCCCTCCAATCGGGAGGCCGCGATGGGACTAGTGCCCCCATCCCCACGTTCACCACCACTCACCTACTGTCCTCCTCTGTCCAGAGGCAGTATCATACTTTTCTGGAGCGATATCTGGGAATCCCCACCGCAGCTGCCGACTCTGACCTCGAGGAGTTTAAATCGGACCTGCTGGCCACTGTCAGGAGAGATGGGATCATGCCTCTCCTGGTCTGCCTTACATCCCCACTGGTGTGCTACAACCTCAGCAACACCACTCCCCCTTCCCCCATCACCTCACTGACATCCACTCAGCACACTAGGAATCTGCCTAGAGAGATGCCCGAAGAGATGGATACTTGGGTAGAAGAACACCTTGAACCAAGATGATCACCCCATTCTACTCATGACCACCGCCTGCTCCATCCCTCTCCCCTCCAGAGATCAACGACCTAGAAGCTAGCCGCCAAGCTAGTTGGAGTTTAGGGTCAAGTCAGGAGTCTTGACCATTAGACAGGAGCTAATGTTACAGTTTTCCCTGGTTGCTGGACTGGACCCGCCGGAACCCCTGTTTATTTTCCTTGTTCTTCACCATTTGCCCTTGACGGACGGGACACACGCTCATTCTCAAAGGCCTAGCAGACACCTTCTGCCCTGAGGAGCTTGTACGCTCGCTCACGCAGTACTCACCACAGGAGTACACCACCGCCACATGCTTACGTCCGCCATGACGCTAAACTGGGCTTACGTCCACTACAACGCTAAACTGGACCTCTGAGGGGTAACCCTTGTTCCCTCAGCCTTGCGACCGCCGAAGGGGTAACCCTGGACCCTAGCCCTTGCGACATTGCCCCACTCCCAATGCCTAGATCAGGAGTATGACTCGTCATGACTGGTTGCTATAGGCAACCCTAGATTGCCCAACGGATGGGAGTTCCCGTTGTGGCCACAATATGTTCCTGATCCGCTGTTGTCACGCTCGCTGATCCTCATATACCCAGACAGCAGATCCTACTACAATAGTATTTCCCCTCTTGCTGCGGAGCACCATTCTTGACCCTCCATCCAGCCGTGTATGCCCGATGGACTAGCCATCTTGGGCATGTGTCAGGATAGGTTGATGTTTCACCTATCCTTCCTATTTGATCCCGTTGATCCTCAGTGATCCCCTTCCACTCTTCTTGACAGCGGGATCCCGTTAGCCCTGATGGTCGCCCTTACCATTCAGGTATTACCCTTCACCCCCTTCCTGATGTGGGAAGGCCTTTGTCCTCTTTAGGAGGATGCCCTTAGCCCAGATGGTCCGTGCACCATTCTGGTATAGTATATAAACCCAGAGTACTAGCTAGAGATCGCTAAGCTAGTTCTACGCCTGTACTACTGCATTACCACGCTGCCCTTAGGTGGGCCACTGCAATACTACTTGTCTTACTGGTGTACTGGTGCTTGGACGTCAATGTTACGGACTGCCAGATACCGGGTACGGATTACCGGTTACCGGATTCTTTTCTTTCTCATTCTTGGACTCGTTCTCTCTTCACGACAGGATATCCAATCCCGTCTGATGTTTCCCCCATAGCCATCCAGTTTCGAGCCTGTACAAACCATGAGTCACTTCGGACTCGTAGGGTTACCATGGTAGTGTTTCATTTGTTTCTCCGCTGTCCTGTTTGTTCCGCTTTTTGTGACAGCAGAGCTCCGCGTTTCACTTGTTTCTCCGCTGTCCTATTTGTTCCGCTCTTCATGACAGCGGAGCTCCGCGTTTCACTTGTCGCTCCGTTGTCCCTGTTCTTTCCGCTCTTCTTGACAGCGGAGATCCTTGACCCTTTGATCTTCCCATCGTCGCTAGTGACACCCTTGTTTGCCCGATGGTCCGTGCACCGTCTTTAGTAGTATATAAACCCTTGTCACAGTAGTAGAGCTCCCTAAGTTAGTTCTATGCAATCCACTGTGTTCACTTGTCTCCCTCTCGATGGAACTCTCCCCTTGCACGTTCCACGCAAGGGCTTGACTTGCCTTGACCGTATCCGAGTGGAACCGGGACCACTCGCCTTTCCAATAGGCTCTTACGAGAGTGCGGAAGGCAGCGACAGCTCGTGCTTGCCCAAGCTGTTGCCTTATCAAATGGGCCTCCTCACACTTGGCATACTTGCTTTGTTCTTTAGTCTCGCCTCCGCTTTTGCTTATTACTTCGCCCTCTGTCGACTCCACGTTCCAGGAGACGACACAACACGGTAAGCGTAACAAAAGAACTAACTTTCCCCTAGACCCTGTTCTCCAACAGTAGGTCTTACCCCCCACCATTTCCGACTTTCGCGCCCCTTCGTCTTCACCAGAACCTGTCGTGGATCCTACACTCCGACGAGCAGTACCCTCCCTTGACGGATACCCTGCTCTCTGGAAACTACCCAGCGATCACCCGGATTACCTTCCCCTACCGAGTAAATTCGGATGCACTGAGGATAAGGCCCTATACCGACACAAGCAGAAGGAAGTAGCTGAGCGAAACATTAGAGAAGGGAGAGCGCCCAACGACCTCCCACCTCTTCCGAGCGGATCTCAAACCGCCCCCTTTCCAGAACCTGAACAGGAACCAGAGTCTGACTCCCCCACTCCATTACCCCCACTTCCTCCTTCCACTTCGGACTCCCTGTTCCTCCCAGAACGGCATTTACCTTTTGGCGGATACGCCCCCTTTAATCTGGATGATCCCCCTCCACCTGAGGATCCCCCTTTCTTCCCCACAGACGACAACGATGACGACGAAGATGACGACATGCCTGAACTAAAAGCTGGATTGCCGGAAGAGTTCTCCGGAAACGGTGCCGATGCCAACTGGTGGCTACATGCCATGGACGCATACTTTTCCATCAATGAGAAATACGATGACCGCGCCAAGGTCATCACTGCCCTGAATAGAATGAGTAAGGCGAAGGGACGGGTATACTCCAAAGGATACTACGAACGTCTCACTAAAGGAACTATTCTCCCTGCTGACAATACTTGGGTGAAATTCAAAACGGACTTCTGAGCCATGATGGCCACCCACGACAAGGCCGCTGTGGCCAAGCGAAAGCTCTATTTGAAAGCTCTATTTGCTAACGCAAGGCCCTAACACGGAAGAAGCCTTCCACAAGTTCGCCACAGAGTTTCGCCTCCTCACCTCTCAGTCCGGATTAAACGAACAATCCGGACTCTGCGAAATCTTCAGCAGAGGGATCCACCAAGACCTCATGACCATGATCCTTTCCGGAATGGAACCCACAACAGTAGATGAATGAATCGCCGCAGGAGCCAAGTTTGCTCGTCAGTCGGAGTGGATTAAGGACATCAAGGGACATAAGCCCGGATTTGGATACCAAACCAGATCCTCCAGCTACCGCGACCCTAACACTATGGACGTCGACGCTGTGAACGACTACGTCTGACTCTCCCCTGCTGAGCGAGCTTGTCTCATGAGAGGGGGCAAATGCTTCATATGCAAGAAGCCGGGATGCTCTTCTAGGAACCACCGGGGTAATAGGGGACGAACCAGAGGAAGGACGTACCCCCGCAATGATGGTAAGTGCCCACAGGAACAGACTCGGACCACCAAGGATAAACCAGCGGAAACGAAGGAGGAGAAGAACGAGGCGATCAGGATGGTGGAACAACTGGTCACCAAAGGGCACGGAGTGAAGGAAATGACAGAGGCCTTGCGGGAGATCTATGTCGAGGATCAACCGCCAAAATATCCGAAGGACGCAAGAAGCTCTTCGGAACAGGTAAACCAGGTCTGGACCGTCCCCCAGAGAAGGGGCAGGATCTCGGAAGAACGGGTAAAGGAGCGGCTTAGGAATTTTTAGAATGGCGTCGAGGACCGACTACTCGAATGCCTAGAACAAACCCTGTTGTTGATTCTTTAGAGGAAAAGTCAATTTTAATCCCTCTACAAGTTTCTGCAATGGGGGGAGTTCATGTCAGACAAACCACCGCCCTCATCGACTGTGGAGCCACCTCCTGCTTCATGGATGAAGGCTTCGCCTGCTGCAACCGATTCCCCTTCTTCCGACTTGACAAACCGCGTGAAGCCTACAACACAGACGGAACACTAAACCGGTCTGGAACCATCCGCCATCGAACCCGAGTCACCATCTACATTAAAGGAGTCCCTCATGACCAGGACTTCTTTATCGTACAATGCGGCAAACAGAATATGATCCTTGGGATGTCATGGCTGACCGACGTCAACCCACTCATCGACTGGACTCACGGGACAGTGGAGATTGAAGGCGACCCCAACCTCCCCTCCCGACAAGAACCGATCCATCAGGGCTACCTCCGCGCTATGGGTCTTGACATGGACGATCACATTGAGCGATGCCTCTATAAACAGAAAGGCATCGGGGTCTACCTCCCCAAGAAGGAGTGGATACGACGGACAACCCTCTCCACTCAAATTGCCCAGGGAACCACTAAGACTAAAGCGGAACTCCCAAAGGAATATGAACACTACAAGAAGGTATTTGAGGAGCCTTTTAACGAGTTGCCACTGCCCCGAAAGTTCAACCACAAAATCGAACTCAATAAGGACTTCCTGCCGAAGTGAGGTAAGGCTTACCAGCTGAACCCGGAAGAACAGGAAGCCTGCAAGAAGTTCATCGACGAACATCTTGCCTCGGGGAAGATTGAGCCCTCCAAATCCCCCCAAGCATCTCCGTTCTTCTTTGTTCAGAAGAAGGACGGAAAGCTTCGACCTTGCCAGGACTATCGGTACCTGAACTCCCACATGGTGAAGAATGCCTACCCCCTCCCGCTGATCAACGACCTTATTGGACAGCTCAAAGACTCACGGCTCTTCACCAAGATGGACGTCTGGTGGGGATACAACAACATCCAGATTAATCCGGCGGATAAGTGGAAGGCCGCATTCATCACCCCGTACGGGCTCTATCAGCCTACTGTCATGTTTTTCGGAATGTGCAACTCTCCAGCCATGTTTCAGGCCTACATGAACGACGTGTTCGGGAACATGATTGCCGAAGGATGGTTAGTGATCTACATGGACGATCTCCTAATCCATTCAAAGGACGACCCGGCGCTGCACGAAGAATGCACCAAACGAGTGCTGCAGCGTATGGAGGAGCAGAAGCTGTTCCTCAAACTTGAAAAGTGTACATTCGCCACTAAGGAGGTGGAGTACCTAGGAATGGTAGTAGGGAAAGGAAAGGTACAAATGGACGACACCAAGGTCGATGCCATCCGAGACTGGAATGCGCCTAACTCCATAACAGCAGTCCGGTCCTTCCTGGGATTCTGCAACTTCTACCGGAAGTTCATCCCCGGATTCTCGGATATAGTGCGACCACTAAATGACCTTACCCAGAAGGTGAACTTATGGACCTGGACCGACGTCCATCAAAAAGCCTTCGAAAGGTTAAGAGACACCTTCCTCACTCGCCCGGTCTTGACCATGCTGGACATAAGCAAACCATTCACAATCATGACGAATGCCTCCCTGGTTGCGACCCGAGGAGTACTAATGCAGAAGGATGGCAACGGAGATCTCCACCCATGTGCCTACCTATCCAAGACCCTGTCCGAAGCGGAGAGGAACTACGATATATATGACCGAGAATTATTAGCAGTCATCCACGCTCTGGAGGAATGGCGACATTACCTCACCAGAACTGAACATCCGGTCACAGTCCTTACGGACCACAAGAACCTCACCTACTTCCGCCAGCCACAGAACCTCTCCCAATGACATGCCCGGTGGCAACTCTTTCTCCAGGAGTACCACCTCAAGTTCCGCCACTGCCCCGGATCTCAGATGGGTCCAGCGGACGCGCTCTCCTGACCCGACGGCATTGATACATCATCGGATAACACAAACCAGGTCCTCCTCCCTGACCAGCTCTTCATTGCATATATCAACACTGAGCTACGGTCCAAACTTCTCACCTCAACGCCGTCCGACCCGCTCGTGCTGGAGCGCCTTAAACTCCTCAGCACGGACCACGATGAAGAAGCTCTCCCCACCCGCTATAACAACCCGGCCGACTGGGCCTACGCGGAGGGCATCCTCTATTACAGGGGATGGACGTACATCCTGGACTCGGACCTCCGGACCCAGATTGTCAAGGAATGTCACGAATTGGCATTCACCGGGCACAATGGATACTTCCGTACCATTGCGGCCCTGGAAAAAGATTATTGGTGGCCCGGAATGACTACTTTCACCTGTCGTTTCATCAGCGGGTGCGCTACCTGTCAGGCCAATAAGGTCCTGACCCACCCTACTGTTCTGGCCCTCTCCCCTATCCCCTCCGTCGCAACCCGTCCCTTTCAACAACTCTCCGTCAATCTCATCACCGGTCTTCCGATGAGCTCTGGTTTCGACTCTGTCATGGTCGTTGTCGACCATGGGCTTAGTAAGGGGGTCATTTTTCAACCTTGCACCAAAAGCATCGACACAGCAGGGGTAGCACAACTCTTTTTCCATTCCGTCTTCAAACGATTCAGGCTTCATGACAAACTTATCTCGGACAGAGGACCACAATTCGCTTCAGCTCTTGCCTTGGAGCTTGCCCGCCTCCTTAACTACGATGTCTCGCTCTCCACCGCTTATCACCCTCAAATGGATGGAGAAACGGAACGGGTCAACCAGGAACTTGAAACCTATCTCCGGATCTTCTGTGATGGTCTCCCACAGAAATGGTCCGAACTTCTAACTGCTGCTGAGTTCCACCATAATTCCGCCTGACACTTGGCGACGAAACAGACCCCGTTCTTCCTTATGATGGGATACGAGCCACGGACTTATCCCCCTTTAGGAAAGACGTTCCTTCCCGCGCTAGAACAACAGCTCTCGTCCTTGGAAAAAGGACGAGACGAGGCACTAGCAGCACACGACAAGGCAAGACAATACATGGCAGAGCGAATCTACTCGAAGTTTGTGCCTTGGAAAACCGGACAAAAGGTCTGGTTAGATTCCCGTCACTTGAACTTGCGCTATCCCACGCGCAAACTTGCCCCTCGAAGGGAAGGACCCTTCGAGATCATACAGGTGCTGTCCCCGATCTCATACCGTCTCAAACTTCCCCCTACCTGGAAGATACACAACGTGTTCCACGCCTCCCTGCTCAACCCGTACAAGGAAATGGAGGAACACGGGCCAAACTTCCATCCGGAACCTCCCGACCTAATAGACGGCGAAGAAGAGTGGGAAGTTGAAAACATCTTGGCACACCGAGGATTGCCTGCCCAACGATCATATCTGGTCAAATGGAAGGGCTATTCATCGGCAGAAAACACCTGGGAGTCTACGCACAATTTGCGCCATTCGGTGGAACTGATACAAGACTACTGGGACCAATTGGCAGATAAGAACTGAATCTGAATGGAGGGATTACTGGGAGAGCTATAAGGCGCACCAACTGGTGGCAGGCTCTCCCCATCTCCCTCTGCCCTACCATGACCAACACCCACAACTTCGCCTCCCAGATCACTACTTGCAATGACCTGCCCAACATCTTGCCCGTCCAAATCAACCGCCTGCCCACCGAATACAGACGGTATGCCGTCACTGCAATACTCGCTAACCCCCTTGTTCATCGGGGACTCCGAAACGATGCAGCCTTCATGGCTGACCAATCCCTCGTGGCCTTTGCCTCCGTCGCCCAATCCCTCAACATCGCCCTTAGAGTCCAAGAAGGATCTATGGGGAATTCCATTGAGCCCAACCCCCTTCACGTTCTCATTCGAACCACTCTCACTGACGCCCAGCGAACCCTCTCTCAGCACCTCCTGTCCGGAGGGATCATCCAGGCTCTCAACCGAGCCAACCCACTCTTGTGTGGACCAGTCCTCCGTCCTCTTGTACGATCCCTACCCCACCAATACCAGAGGTTCTACCTCAACGATGACTCCTCCCCTTGGGATGATCCCTTCCACTCCTGGGAAGGAAGCTCGGACGAACTTAACCCCCTTCCTACCACCGCCACCCACAATCCCCTTGTGGCACCCGAAGCCAAAACACCCGTTCATAGCCCTTCCCCCATTCCTGTGCCACCCCCTCGAGTATCCTCAGACCAAGGGGGAGACTCTAGAGAGTCTACTCTGGGAGTTCGCCCCGGAACTAATGTCGAGAATCCCTTCGCTGATGGGGGAGCGGTGGACCGCTTCCTTGCCACTATCCCCCTTGTCAACCGCTCCTCTTCCGCACCCATTCCTACTACCTGAAACCAAAAAGCCACCAAGGGGAAGACTCATGTCCTTGGCGGGCTTGTCTCTTTGGATGCCAAAGGCAAACAGGCGGTCAAAGGTAACCCCTTGGTTGTTCCGGTCCCCTCACAGTCTGGATCTGGAACCAAAACCAAACCAATCATCATTGATTCGCCATCCCCGACTCCTTCCGTCTCTCCGTACCACCGCCTTTGATGTTTCGTATGCAACGGCAAGAACCATTTACGGCCCGACTGTCCCCAATATACCTGCCCATTTTGCCGGAAGCCATCACCCAGTCATGCGCAAAAGCCAATCAATCACCATTCCTTTTGACTGCCAGTCATGATCCAAATATATTGATGCTGCACTTAGTAGTCAAGCTCCCAGCTTAGTGGTGTCTGGATCCATCTGGCCTCAGTTGCAATGCCAATAGTTGGCCTCCAAGTTGTTGTATCACTTGGTAGTTGGTTGAGTTGTTGTGGTATGCAACAAGTCGGTGTTATGATCGTTCATTTTCTTTCCTTGTTCGTCCCTTTCTTTTTCCCCTTATCTCTTGATCTTATCTTTCGCAGTCACGTGACATATGACGTC
>JBBPTB010000492.1:0-19470 GCA_038093875.1 Boletus tylopilopsis | reverse complement strand
CAGACAGGTCGGACGACACGCGTAGGGGGTGTGGCCCGACGTTGTGCAATCGAAGCGAACGCCAGCTCCATACGCAACGACCATTGGGTCGCCTTCTGGCAGATATCTTGCACATGCACTCACCCAAGCGTCTTGAGCTGTGTGGTATAGCCTCGGATTCGACGAAGACCTGCAACCTCGGACGAGAACTATTCAACGGTAGGCACGTGGGAGGCACGGCATCGCCTGTTTGATCCCGCATTTTACGGCTCGCAAAGCGACGTGAAACCACTGATATGAAAGCACAGCAAAGTGAAAGCACAACAAACTAGCATAACCACATACAACGCGCCGAGTTACAGCTCTCCGACCTCCCAGGGCACGGGTTCACCTTCCCAGTCGTCCTCTGTCTCTGCGTCCCCGAGGGCGCCTTCGTCTGTCTCGCCAGCATCCCATATGTCGCCCCCTCTGGAGGGGTCATGGTGTCCGAGACGGTCACCATACAGCAGTCCACGGACGACACGTTCCTCCGTGCTATTCTGGCACCGCAATGGTGATATTGCCAGCACGCGGCGGAATCTATCAGGCAGATCTATGGTCAACGTGCCAGACGCGTGATGATTTGCATCATCGATGGGAGTCGTGCGGGTTCCAACATGTAGTAATGGATCCCATTCGATGTCATCCACACGGCGGTGCTTGCTCCGATCCAATTTGACGGTGGCTACCTTGAAAGTGGTGTCGTCTGGGCTGTCGACTGCTTCATCACTCTCTTCCGCCTCGACTCTTTGCTTTTTCCGACCAGCTGTGGTTTTCGCCTTTGCCTTGCCGGTAGGATCGTCTTGAGGGGACGGCGGGATCAAGGGATACTGTGGCTGAAATGAGGCAAAATCACTACCTCCTAGAGGGCGTTTCATTGATGTCATCGGTTGCGAGACCTGAGAGACCATTGATTTCGGAGTGGACTTGTGTGATGGTGCAGGCGGGTGATCTTTCGCGGGGAAAATCTGAGCCGAGAGCTTGCCCTGAATGCGATTAACTTGATGCTCCGATCCCGAGGTGATGCGATTTGACTTGCGGTCAAGGCGAGGTTTGAGAACAGCCGGGACAAGATAGTCAACAGAGGGACGTTGGTGTGCAAGAGAAGGGCCGACAGGTTTGTTTGGTAGGGGGAGAGCAGGAAGGGCATCGTCGAATAATAGCTTGAACGACTTGCCACCCGCGGGCGCCTTTACTGGTGAATCCGCGACGAAAGACGAGGTAAAGTCGCAAAGGGGCAAATCATGGTCGGACTCGTGCTCGCTATTTGAGGAGTCTCGGTCTGATTTAAGGATAGATGGGAGGACACGTGAGCGGACGCGCTGGCGCTTTAGTTTGCTTGGAGAGGGAGAGACGGGTTCGCCGCGTAGGCGCTTTCTGGCGCGAGAGACTGCGGCTGTGGACACGAGATGATCGAGAGAAGAGGATGGTGGGTGGGTGGGCAATTGGTCAGGAGAAGGGGTGGCGGTAGATGGTTTCTTCTTGGAGGGGGTCGCGAATGGGTTTGGATGTCGGGGTTTGCGTTTAGCGTGTTTCTTGACAGGAGAGAAGGGGTTAAAACCAGGTAGTGGCTCGACGGACTCGACTGGACGAGGTTTCGGGGCAGGAAGACGGGGGTGTGTCGTCTTTGAGAGTTTCTTGTAGAGCTTGTATTTCTCGGCTGGGGTGGGGGTGAGTAGGATGGCTATTTGAGGACCAAGAATGTACGCACCGATGGAGGGCTGGTCGCGAATGTCTTGTACGGCGGGGTCTCGACCGTGTGTAGAGGCAAAATCGTGCTCCCAAGACTTTATTTCTGAGCGGAGGTGGTGGAGATCATGGTGGGACATGGTCAAGCTGTCTCTTTGACATGTATCTAGTAGAATTCAAGATTCCACCCGCGCTGCTCGACGACCCCGCCTTCTCGTCCGACCCCCGCGCCAATCCACACTTTGCCCTCGCCAATGCCTACCAGGCCAGTGGTCGTCCACTGTCTTCTCCAGCGCCATCTCTCCCACCCATTCCCTTCCCAGAACCACGCACAATCCTTAAACCCGTACAGAACAACATGTCACGCAGAGCGAGGATGAAAGCTTTCGTCCGCCGTTTCACCACTCGTCACGACCTCGATCGCATCGACGAGCTGGACGAGACTGACCCGTTCGGCGGCAGCTATCATCATGACGGACCTTACGAAGCAATCGGTAGCAACCTTGCCCAGCCTAGCCTACCTCGTAATGCTGCCCATCGTGGGGGCCATCTTCATCATTCGCGCCGCGAGGTATGTCTCAGGTCCTTGCACATGTCCGTCCATGCTCCCTCACGGTACTCACTTACTCTCAAGTCCGACTCACACACTTTGCGTCACGTAAGTACGACGACCATGCTGACCAACCACCATACCTGACACTTGACCCCGTCCACTATAGTCTGCTTCTCGGGCGCCCTCCGGTCGCGGTGAAATAGGTCTATCATTACATCTTGAACCCGGACAGATCCTTCAACATCACGCCATCTACGCTTCTCGCGTTTCTACAGCTCCCTCTCCTCCTCAGCCGAACTCGGTCTCAATCCCTACCCGATCTGATCGACGCCAATCGCTACCAGACCGCTGGACGCATCCCCATCATGACTCTTTGCCTTTGGGTCAGCACGGCTTCCATACCTCTCATGTGCCTCCGGGGTGCTACCTCGCAGACTACACGCCCGACATCCCATCTCACGACCACGGTCTGAAGGTCCCCCATCAAACAGAAAGGACCGTTATTCCTCCCCCGCGATTCGAATCTAGGTTGTACACCCCGAGTCCTCCACGTTCGCCTCAGCCTACTCCATCGCCTTCTTCCAAACCCACCTCACTGAAAACTCGAAAACCAGAGTGTGCGTCGCCCTCCCGACATAAAACTGTGCACTCGGAAGATAGCTCTTCTACGTTCAACAGCGCATCCACGCGATCCTCTTCCGGTATAGAGGACAACCCTTTAGACCATCCCCCACGGATTCGCCACCTTCCGAAACGTCTTGTGATGCCAGCCCCACTCCAGCCTCGACCGCCGCATCCACAGTACGACTTTCCCCCAGCTCAACCTCTGGCTTGGCAGGATGCATACCCGGTCGATTTTTCCTTGGAGGGTGCACATTTTGAGGGGAAACCTGCTATGTATAATCAGGAGCCAAGACTGCTACGGAAGAAATCGTCTGCCTTCCCGGCAAACACACCCATACCGGATCATGTAGTCATGTCCCAAGACGACGCCGTATCGAGAACGGTAAATTCTCCAGCGAAGACGGCAAACGACGCCGAAGGAACCAAAGAAAGGACACGTCGGCGAAGGCTGAGTAAACGGAAGAACGATATCTGAGTCTTTTTGATCTCCAGACATTTCTGTGGCGGAAATAGCTTGGATTACTTGTTCGGTCGGTCTTCTATTCCATCTATCCATTTTGTATTCGAGGTCTGTAAAGCTCACGTGCAATTTCAAGTACTTTTTAACTCGGACTTTGTATGGCGCTGTGCGCCCATTCATAGACACCTGTACACACCATAATCACAGTCGCACGCTAATGTGAATGCTACGTCGATAGTTCTCCCGCGTCAGTGTATTTCAAGTTGCAAGCTTCGATTCCAGAAGTGGACTCGAGTTTGTGGCCTCGTACCGCTTTTTCTTGAAGCGTTGCTGTGGAGCACGTTCACTTCCGCGATTACGCGAGAATCAGATCTACAACATGAGGTCCGAATACGTACCAGCGCAGTACCAATTGGGCCGCAGAGTCCGTTCATTTCAGAGGGTGCGGAGGTTCGACGCTCGAAGAAAAAAAAAAAGGGCGGAGATGTCCTTGGCTACGTGACGAGACCCCCCTAGTCAGCTAGACCACTGATCCTTGTATATCCAACGTTCCGAAGGCGCCACTCATTTGAATCTAATCTAGTGTTCTAATTCACCGACATAAATACCTCCTGCCATCCCTCCCTTGCCCGAAATGCCCCTCCGCCCCCTTCTGCCCCCGACGTTCAGCTCATGGACTGCCCCCGACTCGTGCTGTATGGCTTGTTCTTCGCTCTGGTAATCGTCATCCTCGTCGATCGCATTCGATGGCCATCCAAGGCACGCCCATTGAATCCCCTTCCCATGCTTCCCCTCCGTGACTTTTCTTCCTGCAGCTCAATCATATCCCTGCCGTCGGGCCGTCAAGTCCCCTTCTGTCTTACTATGGCGCAGCAAAATTCATTCTCCATGCCAGATCCATGGTACAGCAGGGTTATGATCTGGTCCGTCCTCCCCCAAAAAATTTCATTGAGTGGGCTCAGCTCGAACCTAGTACAAAGATAATTTTTTCAGAGTGCCGATGATGGATCGATGGATGGTCGTCATGACGGGTCCCAAACTCGTAGAAGAGCTCCGCAAAATTTCCGACGACAAACTGTCCTTCGATCACGCAATGAGAGACGTGTGTATTACATTTCCCCCTCGAGACCCATTTGTCTTCCCATACGTAACGTCACTTAGATTCTTCAAGTCAAATATACCTTTGGTCTCGAAACACAGACACACCCTTATCATGTCTCTGTCGTCCATGCCCAGCTCAAACGCAAGCTCGGAAACCTCTTTCCCGGAGTCTACAATGAGATGTGTCAGACATTCGATGAAATTCTTCCTCCTAGCCATCTTGGTGAGCATCACCTCTTGATGGTCCTGCGGATCAGGTCCCATTGCAACCCACCTAGGTTGGGTGAGCGTTCCCGCATATTCCGCGGTGATGAAAGCGACATGCCGTACAAGCAACCGTGTTTTTGTGGGACTGCCCATTTGTAAATCGTCCATCATCCCGCCCCACAGCGTTTTCTCAGCTCCGTCCGTAGGTCAATCTCCTGAATTTGCCGACGTCCTATCAAACTTCGCACTACAAATTATTTTTCGGGCCAGCCTAGTAAACTTCTTTCCCAAGCTCATGCATCCGTGAGTACATCCGTTACTCCTGTCGATATGACGATGTGGACTATTTGACTTCCAGAATCGTTGGTCGCATATTGACAAACACCCCTGGCAGCCTAAAGCGTTGCATGGCTCTAGTGCAGCCTATGGTGGAGGAGCGCTTAAAGCGATACAACACAAACCCCGACGACGAGTCGCCTTGCCTGCCAGTTCGCCTTCTGCTTGCACGACTGTATGCGAGCTCACCGTTGAATTCTAGGATGATATGATCACTTGGCTTCTCCAAGCGTCCAAACCAGAGCACAGGAACCTACACAATATCTGCCTACGTATACTCGTATTAAACTTCGCATCCTTGCACATCACGGCTCAGGTCTGTATCAACCACTGACAAGGAGTCTTCCTGACCCCCTGACGTAGACTCTCACCCATGCTCTTTTGAATCTTACATCACATCCACAATACCTGGAACCCTTACGCGAGGAAGCGCGTGGGGTTACTGAGCAATACGGCTGGACAAAGGATTCGATGGCAATGTTGGTGAAGATGGAGAGTTTCTTGAGAGAGTCCCAGAGAGTCAGCGGCACGAGTCTCTGTGGGTTACTTGTTTCATTTCATCCTGTCTCAGGGTGTTGATCTCCGTTTACCGAAGTTCCCGTCGTTCGGAAAGCCATGGAAGACATCACGTTTTCTGATGGAACAACAATACCTGCCGGCACTCACCTGGCTGTAGCCTCGGTGCCTATGCATCTTGACGATCGTCATTACGAAAATGCATCTCAATTTGATGCATTCCGCTTCTTGACAGTGCAGGATGCTGGAGGAGAATCATCGCAGAAATTCAGGCTCTCATCTACTAATCCCCTTTACTTGGTATTCGGTCACGGTAATCGGGCTTGGTACGTCTACAAGCCACCTCAAGCTTGCATTCCGTATTTGATCATCGTCTGATCTTGTGCAGTCCCGGGCGATTCTTTGTTTCTACCACGATGACCGCAATGATGGCTCACTTGGTGCTGAATTATGACATGAAGCTGAAGGACGGAGTACGGCCTCCTGACCAATGGTTTCAGATGAATTGCTCACCCAACCGTGCGGCAGAGGTCCTTTTCAGACGACGTCTGTCATGAATCTTACCGCAATGCGCTCGCTATCACGATAGATTTTACTCCCGTATTGTTGCACTTTCACCCTTGAGTTGCGAAGATGGTAGTAAGTGGAGATTGATAGGCAATATCAAGATTAGCCTCATCATTACCCGACCCATAGATGCACTCTCAGCGGATATACGTGACAATAATGGACTGTGGCGCGCTCATTTCAGAGTACAGGTCAATAGGGCACATGCGAGCGACACTCGGCACTGACTCCCAGAGTTTTACTTATGAATAACTTGTTTCTCGTCGTACTTTGGCACTGAAAGCGAGATTATCCGAGCAACTCTCGGTAAAATGGGCGTTAAGAGGCTGCCAGGAAGAACAACCAGGTTAACTAAGAATGCGACGAATATCTGTGTGATACTCACCCGCGGTGCTCATAGAATGGAGAAAACAGGTCAGCTTGAGCGGCGCAAGTCATTCATATCGGGAATGCTTCTTGCGTTGATAGATGGACAGAACTAGTAAATCCGCTCTTATCATGCCTCTGACGGAATCGGATTTTATTGGCGTGGACAAGAAACACCCCCTTTGGGTAAAATTCGTTCGCGGTTCAGAAAGGAAGATAGGTGTTTATTGTAAATTACACAGAGGGATGATCAGTAAGACATACGGAACATAAATTGGAACGTGTACTGTTTCGTATCGGGATCCCAATGTGACCAATTCCAGTATCCAGCATCATCGGATTCATCTTCAATCTCTCTTGCTGGGATGCGAAAAGCAATCGTTTCGTATGGTTCAGCAGCAACCTTTAGATGATGTCAGTTCCCTCACATTTGTCATTTTAAAAAAAACGTACGATCAAATACTGGTATGCCTTGTTAGGTGGCTCCCTCTTTTGTTCCCAAGCACTCATGAAGCGCCGTCGGGGAATAACACCTTGTTTAATCTGGGGAAGATGCACTTGCACCATCATGCCTTCCTTCCCGGTATCCCTGTCACGAACTTTCGTCACTCGGTAACCTGGTCGGCCAATTTTAAGGAAGACTTTTCGCTGTACATTGGACTGAGCAGGGGCTACCATCAACTGGGTCTCCTTCGCATCCTTGGCCGCTCGTCTGGCAAGGTTGGTTTGGTGTTTTTTCCCTTGAGTATGTGCAAGATACGATCCTTCATTGGTGTGGAGTGTCAAACACAGCCTACATTCAAGAGATCCGAGATGGTTGCGGAGGATGTAGGGATCCTGGGAGATATTAGGGACGAGTCGTACAATGAAGAGGAGCATACGTACTTTTGCAAGGTCGATGGTTTCCAACGCAAGTTTTCTAAGGCGTTCCCTTCTGTCGACGTTGGTTTCAGATGCACCTGCGACACCACCACCCCCAAACTTGGAACCGACACGATTCTGCGCGAAATGTGAATGCTGAATAGAATGCTAGCTTGCTCAGACGAACCTGATAATCTGAAAGAGAGCGCAAGTCAGCCAATGTTCGAGCATTTGACACGATATATCATACCCATGTTGCCTTGCTTTCGACTGGAGTTGGTTGGTGGCCAAGTCACTGAAGCTTAGTCACTCGCTCGATTTGGATCCTCACTACGAATCTTGGCACTTCAAGTCAGTACTATGGCTGGACCCAAACGCCGCCTCGAAGATGGTGTCTTCGTACCAAAATCAAAGAAAACCAAGTTGTCTTTGGACAAGTCTGAGAAAAAGACCCACAAACGAGATTTGGTCCCTCATACACCTGCAATGACGCTCGAGGAGGTTGACTTTCCGCGCGGAGGCGGAACCACTCTGACACCACTCGAGGTCAAGACCATTCGAGCAGAGGCGATTAGGGAAGCAGACCAGGAACTGTTCACTGTAAGTGTCGCGATCGCGGTTAAGAATTGAGCTCAGTTGTCTTAGTCTACAAAGCAAGCTCAAGCAAAGCCCAAGCAGCGCAGGTCTAAGAGCAAAGCTATAGAGGTCGACGGAGACAACAAAGGAGCTCTCCGTATCGAACACTTAAATTACAAGGTGTGTTTGAGTTAAATCCAATGCTATCAATGCCAATTTTCTGTAGCGTCTTGTCCCAGGGATGAGGATGCTTTGCCAAGTGATGTCGATACAACCCCTCGCTATCGTGGTCTCGCTGCCTAACCAACTCTTCGCTCACGTGCCGATCACTCAAGTCACGTCTCAGCTCACCCAGCGGCTCGAGTCCAACAATGATGACGAAGATCAGCTTGAGGATGGTTCAGTGAGTTCTACGCAAGTTCCAGATCTGACGGACCTGTTCTACGTTGGTCAATACCTCCGTGCTGTTGTAATAAGCACACATTCCTCTGGTACAGCTGACATAGCTGGACTTGGACGTGTTCGTGATGATGCCATCAAAGCTAGTCGAAGGGTTGAGCTCAGTCTCATCCCAGAAAAGGTTAACATGGGTGTGAGCGGGGCTGATTTGAAGGTTGGCTTTGTGAGTCTCTTTCAGCAACACAATAGGCTGCGCCTTATCGTGCTCCAGTCCTTGAGTGCGGCTGTGCGAAGTGTCGAGGACCGTGGATACCTCCTTGAGCTTGGCGTATCTGGCGTATCTGGATTTCTCTCCTTTAAAGAAGCCCACAAGAATGGTTTTGAGTGGTCAAGACTACAACATGGTGCACTCGTACAAGTTTCTGTCCTCAAAATGTCGTCGAATGGTCGTAGCTGCACCTTCACCAATGATCCAGATATACTCGCCTCGTCCTCGGTACAGTTTGTTGCTAGTTCATACCGTCGATCGTGTTGAGGTATTTTCAGATATCCGAGGTGACCAACGCTACCTCCGTGTTGCCAGGGTCACTGGTCCAATCCTTGATCACAGCTGTTGTTCCGGATGGCCTAAATTTACAAATTTTAGGGTTTTTTGATGCAACGGCTGATGTGTTTCATCTGCCAAGCACGCATAATTTGCTCAAAGTAGGGCAAAAAGTGAAAACAAGGGTGCTGTATGATATCCTGGGATCGGCTCCACCGCGTTTTGTTGTCACACTGGCAGAACACCATATTAAGCTTCGACCTAAAAACACATCTGACGGTCAGCTTTTGCGTGCCGCTTTCCCTGTAGGGACTGTCCTGGAATCGGTCAAGGTGCGGCGGGTGGAAGCAGAGAGGGGGTTGCTTGTAGAGATACAGCCTGGCCAAGACGGTTTTGTTCATGTGGGTATCCCCGTATCCCGCGCTTTAATCCCGATTGACGGCCTTAGATCTCACATGTCTCCGATGAACATATCCCGAATCTGTCGGCGTCTTCTGGACCATGGAGAGCAAATAGTTTTCACAAAGCACGCGTCGTGGGTCACCATCCATTCGACGGTATTCTGCACCTTTCTCTGCGATTGTCAGTCTTGGAGCAAAGGTTTATACAAGCTGGCGAGGTGCAAGTCGGCGAGGTACTGAAGGGGATAGTTAAACAATTGACAGATTCTGCGCTCTTCGTGTCTATATCCGGGAACGTAGACGGAGTGATCTGGCCTGCCCACTACGCTGATATACCTCTCAAACATCCTTCGAAGAAGTTCAAAGTTGGAGGGAAGATAAAGTGCCGGGTATGTGCTGGTAGCATCGTCGTCATTCTACATACTTAGCGGCTCCAAGGTGCTTATTGTCGATCCAGAGCGGAATCGCGTTGTGCTGACGGCTAAGAAGGCACTTCTGGACACCACGCTTCCCGTCTTGACCTCCTTTTCTGATGCCAAAGTCGGGCTTGTTACCCATGCAGTCATTTTTCGGGTCAAGGACAAATATCTCGTGATCGAGTTCTTTAATAATGTGAAGGCTGTCGTGCCTGCACGTGAGGCCAGGTATGGTCTTTTGCGTCGGGTATAATCACACTTCAACTTGAATTTTATTAGTGAAACAGGTGCAAAGCTTACGGATGTATATACACCCGGAAAAGTGATCAAAGTGCGCGTCGTCTCCGTACAGCCAGAAGCGCACCAAATTGTCGCTAGTATTCGGCAAGCCACGTCATCATTCACTCCAATCGTGACTGACATATCTGGTGTTCTTATGGGGGACGTGGTCGAGGGTGTCGTCACTCAGCTGCACAAGTTAAATGTCGTGCTTTCGCTGAAGCCATCTGATGTCCGCGCGCTCATATCGTTCTCGGGCTTGGCACGTCACTGGAATACAACTGTACCAGAGCTCAAGACGTCTTTGAAACAGGGCGCTTCGGTTGCCTCGCTGGTCGTAGTATCTCGCAACCCCGAGAAAGGTTTCGTCGTTGTTACTGGGGTCTTGAAAAGCGATATACAGAAGAAAGTTACGCTCTCTATGGACGATGTCATCGTTGGACAGGTCGTTGTTGGACGAGTGACCAAATATGCACATTCCGGTGCTCATGTCAAGCTTACTACTCGGATTTCTGGTTCTCTGCATCCAACTGACACTTCGGACGATTATGAAGCTGGAAACCCTTTCCCTGCTGTAGATTCTATCTTGAAAGCTGCAGTGGTCGGCATTGACAAATTGCGCAATCATCTATTCCTTTCTACGCGCCTCTCGAGACTTTCGCCGAACGACGCCAAGCAAGCTGTGGACCGCGAAATACACGGTGTTGATGATCTCAAGGTTGGAGACACAGTCAGGGGTTTCATCAAAAGTGTCGTGGAGCATGGGCTGTTCGTGACCCTTGGGAGAGGGATTGATGCTCGGGTTCAAATCAAGGAACTCTTTGACGAGGTACAATTTCAACTTGCCTCCCAACAGTTATCATGCTGAAAACAATCCACAGTACATAAAGGATTGGAAAGGTAGGTTCGTTGTCAACCAATTAGTCAAGGGACGAATCTTGAAGTATGCGTTTCTTGGAGCTTGGAGTGTCGAGCCGATTGACTTACAGTTTGCTAGCGTTGATACTGCGAACAAAAAAGTCGAGATGACCTTCCGCTCTGGTGACCTGGCACGGGCACCACAAAATTCGCTGATGCTCAGCGATCTTCGAGAAGGCCAGAAGGTCATGGGTCGAGTGAAGCGCATTGAACAATACGGAATTTTCATCGAGATTGACGGCTCAAAGATTAGTGGCCTATGTCACAAGTCTCAGGCAAGTCACCGGTCTGTTGTTTCGGCATTCCCACGAATCTGACTCTCGTACAGCTCTCAGATAATAAGGAAGCAGACGTCATGATCGCCCTCCGCACATTTCGTGAAGGTGATCGTGTGAGAGTGTTTATTATTTCTCGCGATCTCGAGAAGAAACAACTCTCGCTGAGCTTGAAGCCTTCTCACTTTGCTGGTGACGAGGAAGAAGCGGAATTAGAATCCGGATACCACCAGGATGATGAGCTTGGCGTCACCGACGATGTCAAAACGCACGAAGTGGTCGATGGAAGTGACCTTGATGAAGGATATCTGCATGGTTCCGGTTTGGACGAAGAGGGGCTGGGTAGAGTTGGCAATGGGTGTGACAGCGATGAAGACAACATTGACATGCAAGTCAACCTTGCGCCGCCTGACCCCGCTGACTCCTCGAGACTACTGGGTCATCAAGACGCAGCCATTTCCTCTCTCAAGGTTGATGGCTTCCAGTGGTTTGTGAACGATGCAAGAGCCCATGAGGAGTCTGGCCAATCGGAGTCCTCAGATCACAGTGATGGCGAGGAAGACTCAACGAAGAAAAAGAAGCGTAAAAAGCGCAAGGAAATAGAGATGGATCTCACGGCCGATATGGAGACGAAGATGCCTGAATCAAACGCTGACTTTGAACGAATACTCCTGGGGTCTCCCAATTCCTCTTATCTTTGGATCCAGTATATGTCATTTCAACTGCAGCTCTCGGAGATCGACAAGGCACGAGCTATTGGTAGACGTGCTATCCAAACCATCCATTTCCATGAAGAACAAGAGAAGCTCAACATCTGGATAGCTTTTCTTAATTTGGAGAACGTATATGGTTCAGATGCCACTATGGAAATGGTTTTCAAGGACGCGGTGCGACATAATGACTCCAAGACGATTTTTCTGCGGCTCGCAGCTATTTTTGACGAAAGTCAAAAGTATGAGGTACAGCTGAATACACCACCATTGAAGCGCCCACGTCGAAATTTTTTGACAGAAAGCGGAAGAACAATACAAACGAACATGCAAAAAGTTTGGACAGAGCTCCAAGGCGTGGACATTGTTCTGCGAGTATTACCTTCGGCGCGGACGAGTGGAAGATGCACGCAAACTCTTGTCGCGCTCACTGCAAAGTCTGGAGAAACGGAAACGTGAGTGGGCATTCCCATATGTTTACCTATGAACACTTTACTTTCCAGACCTCAAAACAATTTCCAAGTTCGCACAGTTAGAGTACAAGCTTGGAGACTCTGAACGAGGGAGGACAATTTTCGAAGGTATTGTGGATTCACATCCTAGACGATGGGACATTTGGTCCGTCTACATGGACATGGAGGCGCGCAGAGGAGAGATTCAACATTTGCGGTAAGTTTTAGTGACCCATCCGTAGAACACGCTCAACTGCATCCCAGGAACCTGTTCGACCACGTTCTCGCAATTAAGATGACGAGCCACAAGGCGAGGTACATATTCACATCCACATATGTATCCCCTGCTCACTTGGAATCACCAGAGCATTTTTCAAGAAATGGCTAGATCTGGAGCGCAAATTAGGTGATGAAGATGGCGCCGTGGTTGTGAAGCAGAAGGCGATCGAATGGACCCAAAGGGCTGCAGAGGTCGCATAATGTAGTACCGCAACCGTTTCTTCGTGCGGGAACGTATCTGGTTAAGAGAATGGAATAAAATGCGGAGAAACATAATTATAGTAACGAACTTGCGAATCCAAACGAATGTAAGTATTGGGGAAAGCAGCAAGACAATAATGGTATGAAACGTATATATGCAAAAAAAACATCGACGACGACAAGAAGTAAGCATCATGACCGTGAACCCACTCGTATGTGACCTAGGGAGGATTCGAAGTCGCTCATCGGTCGACGTGTGCTCATTGAACTGGCAAGTTGTCGTTGCCAATCATCTAACTCGTTGGAGAGGTGTTCGAAGTTCTCCGAGCTGGACATACTCGACGGACGATTAAATGAAGGCTGGTCAACCTCTAAAAGAAGATGAATCTTGTGGGAAAGCTGCTCGTTCTCCCGTTTGAGGTTGGAGTTTTCTTGGGTAAGCTGTTCGACAGCCGTTTCATCGGAACCTTTCCGGTAGATTGCCAGCGTGGCATTAAGTTTCTCAACCTCGTGCTCGAGTTCCTCCGCTCGCGAGTACCGGTCATCTGATTCTCGTTGAGAGACTATTAGACTTTCTCTCATCGTCGCCAAGTCCTTCTCAAGTGCTTCAAGACGCTGGCGGAGGTCCAAGTTTTCACTTGTTAGCCGCTGGGACTGCTTTTGTGCCTCTGCTAGTTGGGATCGCAGCAAATCGTGACTATCGTCCGAAGGTGTACTGCTGCCGTTAGGGTGTGTTCGTGAACTAGGTTCAGTGCTGGAGCGACCACGTGCTGCGTCAAGCTCCGCCTGAAGGGAAGAGTTTGTCGTTTTTTGCTTTGTTAATTCGTCCTTCATCCTCCGCATCATTTTTTCAGTGCCTCTGCATGATGGAAATGACATGAGAAACCATTCACAGTATGATTATATCGTAGCTCACTTCACATAGTGAACAGCAAGCTGGTAATCTTCCTCCATCTGCTGCATCCTCGCTTTATAGCTGCGCTCCGTTTCTTCGAGCTTGTTTTCAGCCTCGAGAGCCCGAGCTTCCGCGGTCGAATCGCTCTCAACAATCGGACTCTGCCTTGAACGAGAACGATCCAGTTGCGACGTTAACGTAGTTATCTGGACCTCAGCCTCTTGCTTTCTTCGGAGAGCTTGAGCGAGTTCGCGATCCGAGTTCTCGTGAAGTCGGATACGCTCATCCAATTGCTTCTGAAGGTCGGTTATCCGGGATGCATCGGGACGCGTTGCAGACTCTTCCGACTCGGGATTGAGTCCATTTTCAGCGAGATAGTTGCGAAGCATAGCCAAGCGAACACTTGTGTCAGCAGCGTCCTTGAGAGCTTCCCGAAGCTCTTTATCTTTTTCGGCGAAATCCTTGCGTAGACGCCCGTGTTCCAATGTGGAATTAGACAACTGAGTACGAAGCCCCACAACCTGAGAGCGCAGGAATGCTCGCTCGGATTCCGAATCCCGGACCCTCCGACGCTCCTCGCCAAGTTCGTTTTGAGCTTCTTCCAAACGTTGGGTAATCTCCTTGAGCATATTTCTGAGCGACACGGCTTCCGATTCCATGGCTTCGACCTTCTCTGCATGCGCACGAGCGTGCCTGTCTTCGTCTGCTCGAAGATCACGATGTGAATCCAACAACTCTCCGAGGCTTCCAGTTGTCAATGCTCTGAAAGCGTCCGCTTCCTCGCGTGACTTGGCCCACGAGTTCTCCACCTCTGCCAGTCGGACTCGCACTGTCTCCACCTCCGACGTGCGCACCTCGAGTTCACCTCTAAGTTCTGCCAGTTCTGCCTCTAGTCGACTGACTTGACCCCGTGCACGCTGATAGACTGTATCAATTTCTTCAGAGCGAGAAGTCTGTGCTTGAAGTGCGGTGCGTGTTTGGTCCAAGGCGCGGATATGCTGATCGTGGAGCACAGTAAGTTCTTGTATTTGACCTTTGGCTTGCTTGTACTCGGCGTCTTTTTGCTCCAATAAGGACGTCTGCACAAGCAGGCGATCCGCGTGATCCCGAACAGCATTTTCCATGGTAGTATAACTGGCCTGGAGGTCGGAGAGGGAGCGGAGATTACGGTCGCGAGATTCCTCAAGTACATCTGCACGTTTGTTGGCGTCCGCTGCTCGTGTTTCCGCTTGCTCCAATAGAGTCGTTTGTAGCGACAAAGAATCGCTTAGCTCGTCGACCCTACGGCGCATGGTTGTCTGTTCAGACATAAGAGTCACGAGATGTCGTTCAAGCTCCGCAACGCGTTCTCGCTCAGCGCGAGCGACGTCTGAATGTGCACCAGCCTCGTATGCGGTGAGCTTGGCACGATAATACGCTGCCTCTTGAATGGCGCCGGATTTCATACGCTCAGCGTCTGCAATCCGATCCGAGGCTTCTCTCGCCTGATTGGCTAGTGTTGTCTGAATAATTTTACAAAATTGGCTTGTATTCAGAACAGTTTTCAAGAGATATTCACCTGTATTTGTGTCTTAAAATGCTTGAAGTTTAAGATCATATCCGCCATCTTTGATTGTTCGTCACCGGCCGATACCCCAAGTTTTAAGTTCTCCGCCTCGAAGAGTTCCTCGTCCACTTGTACAAAACCTGACCGTGATGCCTTCAGAAGTGCCGTTTTCATCCACGCCTCGCGCTTGCGCAACATTTCCACCTCCATTTCTTTTGCTTTGTAATCTCGAATAAGGTCAGCAGTCACGTTTCCCGTGCTCCCGAACTTCTGCTGAGATTGGCCGTGCGAATGCGTATAACCGTTGTTTAAGGAGGTAACAGAAGGGGAACTCTGATAAAACGCATCCAGTGGAGGCTTACTCCTATCAACGACGGGCGAAGGACTGCGCGTCGTAATGTTACCATTGATGTTGATAGCCACGCTGGTCATTGTAGCTGGTGGTCCCTGTTGTCCAGGGCTTTCAATACCAACAGGCGACATCGCCCTGCCAGCAACCCCAAACGAAGCAGGGCTCCTTGCGCGCTGTACTTGGGTCTGCGAATCTGTCGGAGTCGGTGCTCGTTCCGTTGCCCTGGTCCCTGTTAATTCCCCATTGGCACTCTCGGATGTGATGCCTGTATCTGTAGTGTGTCCATCGTCGGTTCCAAGCGGTTCTTCTTCGTCTCGTCGTGGACGCACTGGAGCTTTATTCTTTGGAGTTGTACCAGGGTTCAACGTGCCCACGAGATTCTGCGTCGGAGTAGATGTGATCATACCATTTGGCGTCCTTGTACCTGGGCGAGTTCCAGGTGGGGACATTGTACGCCGAAGTTCTTCTGTCTCGGATTGAGGACCCGTGGGGGACATCGCACGAGTCCCATTGAGAGTGTGTGGCGGTACAGGCTGGCTATTTGACGGAGAGGGCGTCGTCGATGATTTACGAGCCAAGTTGGTCGTGCTTCCGTTCGGATTCGGCGGCACCACCTTGTTGGACTCGGGATACTTGATATGTTCTAGAAGAATAAGCCCTGTGGGTCATGGGGAGGATACAGTGTAGTGATAGACATACTGGTATCAAGAACATGAATTATCCCATGATCGTCTCCTCTTGCAGGGGTGAATGACTCTCCACCAAGTACAAGAACTCTACTCCCCACGGAAGCCATTGCATGACCAGACCTCGCACTCGGTGCAGGACCCATGTTCTGAAACATATACCATCGTTGGTCTGTGTAGCAAAAACAATAATTAGTCTCCGTTCCTCAAGTTCAGAGAAGCACAGTCGCAGATGCCCCATCTGTGACGGCTTCCAAAAAAGGAACTAACTAGACAGTTTGAATGCGGCCAGGTCTCCCAAATCCTTGCCATCGACACCCCTCCCCCCAAAGATGTAGATAACATCGTCTACAACAGCTGCTGCGTGCCCCTCTCGCGGAGAAGGAATAAAGCCGATACACTGGAGTTCTGTCCACTTGCGTATGTTGACATCGTATGCCCACGTGTCGTTGTAATGATATTGACCGTCGGTGCCCCCAAAGCTATCGTAATATCGAGTGAATGACACTAGTGAGTGGGCAAAGAGCGACGTACACGATGATGCGATCTCTGTACGTCACACAAATATGACCGGTCCGTTGTGCCGGTCGATCAGTGGTTGTAGGTTGACAGAGTTCCCACTGAGTCTGAGTCCTCACTATTGGTATCAGATGTCACATTTAAAGGGAGCACATCATGGAACACGCCAACGTGTAATGATGAGATTGCAACGTCAACTGCATCCGAAAACCAGAAGACTCACGTGTATTGAGATCGAAAGACCACAAATCATTCATAAACTCTCCGTCCACCTGACCGCCAAAGACGAAAAACTTGGTTGCGACCATAGTTACGGCATGACCATATCGTCCTGATGGCGAGGGCCCGTACATAGATACTTTGGTCCACTCCTTTGATACTGCTCATGCGAAAGACCCAGAAAAAAGTTAGCGGAACTCCGTCTTCGGAGGTCATCAGTAGAAATCAACAACTCACCAAGATTCAAGAGATAAAGACCGTCATCTTGTTTTTCAGTTGGATCGGACATTGGATCCGTCTTGGTATCTCCACCCCACACGATCAATACACTGCTGACAATGGCACAAGCGTGACCGATTCTAGGAGAAGGTATCTCTCCTGCAGTCTGTACGAGGGTTGCACTCAAATCTCTGGTCGAGAAGAGATATAAATCGTTGCGAGCTGCTTCGCGGACAAGACCACCGAAGAGGTAGAGCTCTCCATTCGCAGTAGCGGTTGCAGGAAGCGCATGACCGTAACGAGGAAACGGAGGCGGGGAAGGGGAGGTTGGGGGTACTACGCCAGGTTTCGGTATGACAAGAGGAGGGGGTAGGAGGAGGCGACGAGCGGACCAAGGGTATGCAGGACGTTGTTGAGGCTGTTGCTGGGACTGCTGTGTGGGCTGCGGGGGGGAAGTTTGGGAGGGGTGAGGTGCAGCATTTGCGAGTGGTCCCCGATTTTGTTGTTGGCGTGGCTGTTGAGATTGAGGAGGACCGTTCTGAATAATTGTACTTGCAGCGTCCGGAGGTTTGAGAGGTACGATTGGTTGAGCAGGTCCGAATGAGAAGAAACAAACTCACGCATCATTCGAGTGTGGAGGCTCCTTGGCAGTTAGCTGAGCAAGAGCCTGAGACGGGGTCTGGGCGACAGTGACATTTGATGCAGCGAGCTGGGATGCACTTGGTTGCTTCTTCCTAGAGAAGAAGGACATTCTCCTTGCCCTGTTTCCGAGGATGGACGGTATGGCTGGCGAGGTTGGAAAAAAACGAAGTTTGTACCGGTTATTGTGTAAGAAAAATGAAGATGTGCAGGTGAGACAAGGCGAGCCAGCGTTTGTTGAAAGAAAAGGGGGGGGTTAACGAAAGAAAGGTGAGGAGGAGGAGGAGAGTACGTTGTGGAGACGGAAGAGATGCAACCCGACAATTTGTGTCACAAGCGAGTTGCTCACACCATTCATGAGAAAACGTTTAATAATTTACATGTAGCTCTGCCATAAAACTCTGCGCGCGTTCCACGCCGCTCGCTGTCCCCGCCGTCGTGCCCGTCTGGCATGCGGCCTTTGCACTTTCTTGGCCGCACTGTCTCCTTCGCGACCATCGCCGTCCCTTGCCAAATCATCTATACTGCACGTGACCAGTGAATCTATTGTTCCTCTTACCTCCGTAATCCAAACTCTGGTTTGTATTCACAATCTCACTTCTTCTCACCACCAGTTCCTATGTCACCGGTCACCCTTGATCTATTGTAAGATATATGCGCGAGTACCAATCACAAATTGTGTCTCTTCCTGTGTTCGCTACGGTGCAGGAGGAATTATCATATCATGCCAAGTATCCATATTAGTATCGCGAGGTTCGTCGCCCACAGCAACATTGTCTTGATCAATCACTGGCTCTTGAAGTCACTCGCCCTCGGATTTGCAGCCGCGCGGGTCCGCTGTTATTGTTATCGGAACTTGAACCGATCAATATTGCGTCGTCAATCTCGAGCGGCTTGATCTTTTACTCAGACAGATGCAGAGTCCGGGCTTGCGCGACATTTTGAGTTCCAAAGGCGAGCATCTACTTTGTCCAATTGCTCGCACGGTTCGCGGCTGCCACTATTTATGCAAACCGTTGTAAATCAATCTCTTAACTTTCCAGCACTTCAGGCATATTCCACTTGGCATCTGTGTCTCTTCATCGGTAATTAAGCTTTCAAGAAGCTCGCATGGACTATGATACGATGCCCAATGAAGTCACGCTTCCAAACAGGCCAAAGGAATACTTACAACGAATGTGATCCGATGCGAAGGACGAAATCTGTATCATACAGCTCAATAATTCCCCAGTGGGTAAAATGAAATACACACAAAGTAGTAGCTGTGATCATACCCTTCATGACATCTCACGCGAACTTGAACTTCGCCGTGACCAGCATCGCGTGCTGCCTTGAGGAACACCTCTGGATGAAGTTGGTAGAGGTAAGTATCCGCAGTTCCCTGGATAGGTGTCCGTCAGCATAACGATACGCTTCCCACAGGGGCGTACTAGTATGACAAAAATGCGCACATAATCGATGAGAACATTGACCGTTTCCTTCACCCTTCCTACAAGGACACTCGCATCGTAATGCTCCTTTCCTTCCTCTACTCCACCCACGAGGTACCCCCTGAACGCCTTTTGACCCCATGGGACAGCGGAAGGCTCACAAATAGGGGAGAAAGCGGAGCACGAACGATATTGCTTTTCGCCTGAAATCAGAGAC
>JBBPTB010000491.1:0-19492 GCA_038093875.1 Boletus tylopilopsis | reverse complement strand
CACCAGCGCCAACCGAGTCGAAATAGGCGATGTCCTGACGGAGGATCGCTTGGAGGTATTTCTCCCGTATGCGTTTCGCGCTGACTTCGCCGGTGTATGTCCATATGACCATGTAGATGTACGTGCAGACAAGGGTACCGACACCTTTGAGGGAATGAGTGAGTAGATGGAGAACATGAGTGGAGATATACCGATGTAGACGAGGTATGAAGCGTCCTGGGCAGCGGCGGTACGGAAACTTGCAGCTGCAGCATAAAATTCCTGCTCTGCGGTTGCATTGTTGGGCTGGCGCATATATTGGGCTTGCGTTGATCCAAAGGAGACGAACTGTTGTGTGAGATTTCCAAAAAGTAGACTCATGATAGGCTAGTCGGCGGGGGATGAGATGATGCATGGGTTAAATGAGGATAATACCTGAGCAGAGCCGGCGGCGGCTGCAGCCACGAGACCGACGACATTGAGGGCACGCTCGAGAGGGGTGGCATACCTGGTGGGGATGAGAAAAGAGTATTTGAAAGGGGAGAGGAATACGTTACTTGAAGAGCTGAGTGAACTTGATGGAAGGGGGAGTTTCTGGCTGAGGACGGGCGTCCTGGCCGTCTGGAGATTTAGGCGAGGACGACATGGGCGACACACGCCCCAAGTGAGTGACCTGGCCAGATATTTATATGGGATGTGATCAAGAGAGTGATCAACGGAACGCTGAGCCGGGCAGTCATACGTGATGACTCACTACGCAGCATGCTCATCCCGTCGGAAGGCTTGTTGACACGTACATTGCACTTGACCGCTCGGCCCGTTTTTACATCAAGCTGGCCAGGGCAGCAACCCACATGCAACGCAGCCGCGGCCCATTCAAGTTTCCGATCAATAATAATGATTCAAGCCGAGGCCTCGTCACTCTGACTCGTTTCATATACAGACTGTAGCACGTGATCATTAGTTGGGAAGAAAATCGGAAACTTTTTACATCACCGTTATTTTAACCTTGAATCCGCGCTGTGATGCTCAAAGGTCTCGGAAAACTCGCAAAGAAAACTTCCACGGCTACCCTCTCTGCCGGTACCGATGACCCTCCCCGCTCAACCACCCCAACACCCGCCAACCCGGATGGAAAACCCACTTCTCGCACGGGTCTCTTGACCATCCGTGTCCTCTGGGCTGAAGGCCTTGCACTTCCCCCAACCGCACCGATCCCTCCCGCTGTACAAGCAGCATTGTCCACACAACAAGCAAAGGCCGCCGCTTCTGTCTCTCCCTCAAGCGTCATGCAGAAACGCCTCGCGAAACGTCACAGCGCCAAGGACAGCATGCAGCGTACCCAATGCTGGTGGCTTCCTTATCTCGTAATGGAGTTCGAGGTAAATCAAGTCTTAATTACCCCCTTAGGCGGCGATCTCCAGAAACCACTCTACATGTACCAAGCACAGTTGTATGCATCCCACTCCTCCTCACCGCTTTCCATTCACCACCCTTTAGTGACGTCTCCCGCAACTCAGAGATATCTATCCAGTGCTACCTTCGTGCGGAAAAACCAAAAGTCGCCAACGATGGCCTGGCCGACGACATGGGTAACGACATCTTCATGGGTGGCATCAAGTTTATCCCAGACTTTGATAATGTCGGCACTGTCGGACACGATCAGTGGTATGACCTCACCGGGGGAAACGGTAAAATTCAGATCGGCGTTGCATATCAACCATGCTCGGTGCGTGTGCCACAAACCTCTTCGTCATGATAACATGTTCATCCACATCTTAGGGCCAATCTCTGACAATCGATGATTTCGAGCTTACCACAGTCATTGGAAAAGGGAGCTTCGGAAAGGTAAAATCGTGTTTCACGCAGTCTACATTTTAGCCTATTCCGTCCGCAGGTCATGCAAGTCAGGAAGCGTGACACCATGCGAATATATGCTTTGAAGACAATCAGAAAAGCTCACATCGTCGACAGGAAAGAGATTACACATACCCTAGCCGAGCGCTTGGTCCTTGCCCGGGTCAACAACCCCTTCATCGTTCCTCTCAAATTTAGCTTCCAGTCGGAACAGAAACTATATTTAGTCCTTGCGTGAGTTTACTCTAACCGTTTTTTACCATCATGACATTTGTTCCGTTGACTCAGCTTCGTCAACGGTGGAGAGCTGTTTCATCACTTGCAGCGTGAGCAGCGTTTCAACGAAGAACGTTCCCGTTTCTATAGTGCTGAGCTACTTCTGGCCTTGGAACATCTCCACGAACTCGATGTCGTATACCGGTGCGTCAATCGTCCTCACTGTCTCATGCAATGCCAAGTATCTATCAGTGATTTGAAACCCGAGAACATTCTTTTGGATTACACTGGTCATATCGCTCTTTGTGACTTTGGTCTCTGCAAGCTCAACATGAAAGATTCCGACACAACCAACACTTTTTGTGGCACTCCTGAGTACCTCGCACCCGAAATCCTCAACGGTCAAGGATATAGTTGAGCTCTCCTAACACTCTTCCCCCATCAAGCTGATCGTGACATATGCATTCATAGACAAGGTGATCGATTGGTGGACTCTCGGAGTCTTACTTTATGAGATGCTCTCAGGGCTTCCTCCTTTCTATGATGGTATGCAGATGATCCTGCTCACCCCGAAACAGGTCTGATCTGCTCATCGTGTAGAGGTAACCGACAAGATGTATCAGAAGATCCTCACGGATCCCTTGGTCTTTGGACCCGAAATTGGGTCAGAAGCCAGGAGCATCCTAACGAGTCTTCTTGATCGGGACCCGACTCGGCGTCTTGGCGTCAATGGTGCTGAGGAGATCAAGAAGCACCCCTTCTTCGAGAAGCACCTTGATTTCAAAAAGCTTTTGCAAAAGAAGATCCAACCCCCTTTCAAACCCAGTGTTTCTAGTCCAGTGGTGAGCTCTCCCGCCAAAGTCATGGATCGACGTGATGTTGAGAGAGCAACAGGATGTCTCGAACTTTGATACCGTATTTACCACTGAAGCTCCCATCGATAGCTATGTTGACGGCTCCCAGTTGTCTTCGACTGTTCAAGCGCAATTCGCTGGTATGTCGCCTGACGTTGTGCTTTATGAAGTCTGACCGTTCCTATAGGGTTCTCTTACGATGGCTCTGGTAACGTTCCGATCAGCAATGCATGAGCATACACCATACCATCTCGGATATAATAATACCATACCTGGATGTAGATAATTTCATGAGAAAAAGTATTGACAAGAGGGAGATTCGAACTCCCGCCCCCATACGGAGATGAGAAACCTGTCGTAGCAGGCAAGCTTTGGAAAGCTTGAGTCACACGCCTTGGACCGCTCGGCCATCTTGCCAGTTGCACTTGAATGAAGTTGGGGGAATGGTAAGCCGTTGCGGATGACTAATCACAGGCTTTGGCGGGAATACTGTGTCCCTTGGACAATGGCCACCGTCACGCATATCATCCGTTCCGAATACGATCCCGCAGACCGTGATCAACTCGAACGCGAGACTGGCCAACGAACTGACGACCTTTCTGATCCATGGAAAACCGAATCTTCGTTCTCCGCCCTGCGCTGCGCAGCACCCTCCTTTGTTCCCGCTACCATCTCCTATGACGAATGGGGAGTCTCATCCGAGTCGCACACGTCTTCGCCTACACCCGTGCGTGCGTGTACAGAGTCGAATCATCCCTACTTCTCGACCGCAGAATGGTACAGATCATTGACCGCCGGGTCCTCGTCGGCCCAAGCGCTCCCACCACGGCCCTCGAGTGCCCCCGGCCCACCATCCCAAGACGTGAGACCACCTCTGGAGACACTTGCCAAGAACGACTGGTTCATCCGCAAGGCATTGCGCTCGGAGCCGTGTACCAAGCCCAGCTCGCCCGCGCCGTCCTTGGCAGACTTGCTCGCGCGCAATCCCCCGCCGATGCCGTCGGAGGAACGCTATGTTCCCCCGGTCTGGGTGCATATTGGTCCGTCGAACAGAGGGTTTGGGATGCTACAGCGGAGTGGGTGGCACGAGGGCGAGGGATTGGGTGCGCATGTCATGAGGCGGGAGGTCCGTTCAAAGGTTGAGGAACGCGCGTCGTCATCTGTCAAGGTGGTGGAAGACGTGACCGACGCCGCCCGGAATGCGCCAGAGGTTGTTGACCTCACCCTGTCGGATTCGGAGGGATCTGAAGTTGCGTTCGAGGATTACGACGTCGCCCAGGAATCGGTGCCATCCCAGGCAGTGTCTCACATGCAGAGGTCGTTATTGACCCCTTTGCCGACTATCCTAAAGTCGGATCGTTTGGGTATTGGCATGAAAGCGAAGACAGAAGGCCCTTACAGGCAGTCCAAAAAACGTGTCACCCATAACGCTGCTGCCCTCGCAGCCCATATCAGATCTGCCGAAGAGATGCGCAGGAACAAGGCGACATTTGGTCAAGGAAAACGGGGGTTCGCCAAGATCCACGAGAGAGAGGTGGATAGGCGCAAAGCAATGTTGGCGTACCTTCATAAGTGAAGCATATATAGCGGCAAGTTCCATTTACATGGTTTGATGCTGACGATATTGATAAATGAATAATGTAGTTGATACAGCAGGGGGGTCGTAGATGCAAATAAACAAGATCGTAAGAAACGTGGACAGGGAGGGTTGTGGTATCGGGGAAAATATACATTGCCGAGATGAGAAACGGAACGTGCACCTTCCATCGTCTATGTAAGTATGAAACAGCTATAAAGCTTGGTCAGTGAAGGAAGAAAGCAACTGATAGTCTAGTCACTTGAAAAGTATCACGGAAGGACGGCCTCTCCCCAAATGCCCTTGGCTGAGTCACAGCAAACATCAGGGACATACATCCTCAACCACTGGACCATCTCCTTGTTAATTTGGTGACAGTGTGTTACGTCAATCGATACCAAGCGACGGGGAGCAGGTAGTGGACTACGGCGCCCCACCGCAAGGGCGTGGACATGCGCAGAGGCTGACGCGCTTGATATACGCGTTGTTGTCATAGAGGAAGACAGTGGCGAAGATTTTCCGGAAAGGCGAGATTCCACCAAGCCCCGTAAAGAGTCCCATTCCAAACCTGTACATCCATCGAGGCTCAAGCGCTCCATTTTCGGGCAGATCCAAGGGTGCGAAGTGGGTGGTGTGGATAAGTTCTAGACCGGACGCTCAGTCGATAAATATGCAAGATGACAAGGCCTCACACCTTGAGGAGGAAGCTCGAAACATCCTCGATGTCAATCAACTCAAGCGTTGTGAGCGACATCAGTCGCTTCAACAAGGTCACAAACTTGGATTCATTGAAGAAGCTGGACTCGATGTGCAAGTGGCGAAGAGGAAGTGACGTGAGTGATTGTTGTCTGAGATATTCGAGGATGGGTGTCAGATTGTCGAGGTAACAGAACTCGAGCGATTCTAGCGCTGGAAACGATATCTGGCTCAGAAGCATTCGAACGCGCATGTTTCCGGCATAATAGAAAGAAGCCTTGACGAGTCGAGGTAGTTTTACAACCTTGCCCGACTTGAACTCGGGATCTGAATGTAGTCTTACAGCCTTGGTGCATTTGAACTCTAGATCTGAATGCATGGCGGACTCCGGATCGGCGTCTGACATGTTACGAAGCGCGAGTTCTTCTAGTTGTGGACAAGCACGGAGCATCTCGAGCAATTTGTCGACGGAAGGAGAGAGACCATTCCAGTACCCGCCTAATTGCAAGACTCTCAACCCAGACACGATACTTTTGTCCCAGCCAAAGTTGAAGGAAGTGAAGGAACACGAGTGGAGACGTGGTGTGTGGCCATTAAACAATGGAAGACAGGGTGAGGCGTAGTGGTCCTCTTGCATTGAATGGAAAATACAAATCGACAAAGTTTCCAGGAGAGGTGCGTCTTCTTTACAGCGCATGAGTGCGGCATGCGCCTGGGGTTTATTGGGCACGCTGAGACTGAAAACCCTGGCACGCCAAAGAGCAGGGCGAAGTAGATCCATCGCGCGAATGATGTTCTCCATCACGCTGGTCGCGTTATCTACGCGGGGGCTGAAGTTGACGGTGATGTCGAGGGGGACGGATTTGGAACGAGCCAACTTGCAACGTGCCTTTTGAAGCGAGTCGTGAGGGCTAATGCAAATGGTAGCCCATAGCTCTGGGGTGTTGATGACGACGTCTCTCCAATAGCGACAGACGAGCATCAAGCTGGATACCAGCAACGAGTCTTGATCGCCGGCTTGGCAAACTCCGATGACGAATACTGAGGAGAGAAGTTCCTCGGGAAGACGGTAGATGGGGGACTGTGAACGGACTGCTTGTTCGAGATGCGACTCGAGCTCTTGACGTTGGCTGAGCAGGGAAGCCATCTGGGTATCCAAAGTATCGAGTGCCTCTCTGAGGTGTGAAATGGATGCTCGGGAGTTGCAAGACATTGCAAGGCCGCCGGTTGGGCCTGGGCGGGCAAGGGAGATAAAGATGGGTTTAGATATGTCCTCATAGGGAGGTGGGGGGGAGGTGGGGGAACTGGAGGCACTGGAGGAGCGGGAAGGGAGCTTTGAAGAATAACGGCACTGCATGGTGAAGGGGTGAAATGGAGGTTAGGCAAGTTTAAATGGGTCATGGCGCGGATAAGAGGACAAGGAGGAGCACGAGGCCAGACGCATGTTACCCCAGGAGGTGATTTGGGCAGAAACGTGTAGCGGCAAGAACACGAGGAGCGACAACGAGGCAGCAAAGTCGTCCCTTTCATTCCCACACAAGACAACATCTATCGATTCATCTACCCGCGGCTAACAACAACCCCATCAATCCATCCCCGCTGGCGAGACACAAACCCGTAATAGAAGAACTGACAAAGTACCTGTCACCATCTCTCTCTCAGTGTCCTCATAAATCCGGTGGATCACACGTACAATCACATCAAGAAAGATCGTTAGCACACTCCCTATAACCACAGTCAGCAACTCGTCGCGTTCACGTCAAGACTCCATACCAGCAAGCCAGCTTCCGTTCCTCACGAGGTAGTTCCAGTCCGTCGATACAGTAAGAATTGACAACGCATACGTCCCGTTCCCGACAATCGTGAACAAAAACAAGCCCGGCGCAAGCCCTTCGCATCTAGTCTTGACATTTTTCACTGTGCATGTCAACGCCCGCCTCCACCTTCGACGTCCCACTCACATATTTGTGGCACCCGAGCCCCAACTTGAGCACGTTCAGCGTTCATTCCCATTCGCATCAACTCCCAACTCACGGTATAGCAACGCACTCATCCATCCAATCACTTGGATTCTCCACTCGAGCGGTGCATCCGGCGCAAGTCTTGGGCCATCTTCTTCCTCTATTTGCTCACTGATCAGATACGCAACAACACCCGTGGCCATAACAAATGCCACAGCCGCAGCGTACTGGGCAAATGCCCTTATTACAGAGGTGGGGCGACTCTCGGACCCATGCACCAGGGCATTGTCCCCAAGCAGGCAGGACTGCTCCGTCGGATCGTCTTCCTCTGCTCGTAGCAGACTTCCCCTATAGCGCCGCTTCCATCGATAGTAATATACCTGCAAAAGCAGCGTGGCATCGCAGAGTGTATACTGTCAAGAGATCTATTAGTTGGACCTCGCAACACCCCAGATTCGTGATCACTTGCGTAAACACCGAGAATGATCATCGTGGGGAGCAGGTGCGCTAGGGCAGCACCAGAGAGGTTGCAAATATCACCCAGCAGCCATGTGTAGACAAAGGGAAGGGATAGACCCTCTCCACTTTGTAGCTGATAATTTTCTATAATCTGTGGAGAGTATACGATGATCCTAGTGTCGTCGTACAATATTAACGCCGGCTGGAGTATACAAGTCAAATGGAAATATTCACCAGCATGCAATCGATATGCATCCAAGCTATGGAGCACATGAATAACGCTTGGACTCGCCGTATTAAAAATACGGAACGGACCACATTGCTTGCTACATCACCCTGCAGCTCGAGCATTTTTGATGGGAGATAACCGAAAGATTTCAAAGATATCTATGACCAAAAGGTGGGAGCAGATCACGTGACAAGCTGAACGGATTACCGTCGCGGTCAAAAGTTTACTCGAGTTCATCCCCATGAACAGCCAAGAAGCATTTCGAAGGTTTGCACAGCAGGTACAACGGGCAGGTGGTCAAGGAGGTGGTGGATTTCCTGGCGGACCCGGTCGTTTTTTTGCTGGAGGAGGGTTGCTGGCTGTGTTCATCGGTGGAGGATTGCTCCTCAATGCCAGTCTGTTCAATGGTGCGTCTTGTTCAACTCCTTCACGGATTCTTGCTTATATTCATTCAAGTTGACGGTGGTCACCGTGCTATCAAATATACACGGTACGAGCGACAAGCCATTCCGGGAGTTCTGCTCTTATAACATTGTTTAGTCTACACGGTGTAAGGGACGAAGTCTACAACGAAGGCACCCATCTCATGGTACGTAGTGTACTATAGTGTACACCGTGGTCATTGAGTTATTTTCAGGTTCCTTGGTTCGAGACACCAATCGTTTATGACATCCGCGCCAAGCCCCGGAGTGTTGCAAGCCTGACTGGGACGAAAGGTCTGTTTCTCGTTTTGTTGGTGATTATTGTTCTCAAGGACGTCAGATCTGCAAATGGTAAATATTACCTGCAGGGTGTTGTCAAGACCATCCATCTCCGCGCTGCCCAAGATTTACCGCGATCTTGGCCAAGACTATGACGAGCGTGTACTGCCTTCCATCGTCAACGAAGTCCTCAAAAGTGTAGTCGCTCAATTCAATGCTAGCCAACTTATTACACAACGTGAAATGGTCAATGAACGGCAGAAACTTGTGCAGCGTGTCACTAACCATGTCTCAGGTCTCGCGATTGATCCGTGAGAATCTCACAAACCGAGCGTTGCGCTTCAACGTTGTGTTGGACGACGTCTCTATTACACATGTCGCATTCTCTCCTGAATTCACGCATGCCGTCGAAGCAAAACAAGTCAGTTTCCTGTCTATTTACCAAAGCCGCGTCTGATCACGATCTTTCCAAGGTGGCGCAACAAACAGCACTGCGAGCTGCGTTCCTGGTCGACCAAGCCATACAAGAAAAACAAGCGAGTTACAACAGATTTGGTCGTTGATTCTGTGCTGATTGACTTCCAATAGTCAATCATTGTCCGCGCGCAGGGTGAAGCGCGCAGTGCAGAACTGATTGGTGAAGCAATGCGGGCAAACAAAGGTTTCCTCGAGCTCCGGCGTCTGGAGGCTGCTCGTGATATCGCGAACATTCTGGCTACATCCGGGAACCGCGTCATGCTCGATGCTCAAAGCTTGCTATTGAATGGTACGCATTTGGCCATCTGATGACGCATTTACATTCAGCTGAACGTCTGTTAGTCACTGGGGATGACACGAAGGAACTGCTACGAGTAAAGAAGTAAAGTCTTCTTGTCGTTCCGTCGTGCCCTTTATGTTATAATAAATTTGCCATTCGCACACTTGCTTGGATACAGTTTGATCACGTGGTTTCCTTACTCTAACGTTCGACTCGCACATTGAACTGCTGCAGGTTGGTGAGTATTCAGGATGCAGCACGGGTCGAAACGTCCAAGGTCCACGCTAAATGAATCAACACCCGAGCGTGATCCTCACAGCGAGGGAAGTCATGCAGATCTCAATCTCGGGGCCGGGGTGAAAGCAAAACGCGTCAGATGGCATAGCCCGCACGACGAGCGCGACTCGTCAACCTCAGACTCTTCCGGTCCAGACAAGGTAGTGCCGTGATTCCCCTCCATTTACCCCTTGTTCACCTGACCATACAGATCTGTCTGAGCATATTTTGTCAGCAGTGAGTGGGGTGTTTGAACCGTGTCGCGTCTCATGTTCCCGCCAGTGGTCGCGTCGGTTGCGCGTACTATGATCCCGTCAAGTGTGTCGTATATGTGCTCGAAGATACCCAAGAAGACAATCATCACGACTTGACCAAAATGAGTTTGTGACGCTGAACTTGCTTCTGGGAGTAATACTGAGTGAATACTCCGTAGTCTTGGAACATTCGGATCCGAATTTTATACTCACTAGTTCAAGGGCGGATGATTCTTTCATATCAGTATTGCAAAATCACGGTGAGCTCATCTCTTCATGACGCATACAGGGACCTTTCTTCTATGGTTTTACAGCGGAAGCTTCTGGTGGTGTTTTCCAGATCAGGCCCCACAAAGAATTTGTTCCTAGCAAGGGTAGGAACAGGTTGTTGTCGTTGCACTTGTTGGCTCGCTTGGACTTGGACCCGTCTTCAAACCATGACAACGTGTCTGACGTGTCTTCAAATACTGGACTCAGGAATGCATACGATTTCATGGCCAATAGAAGAGAGGTCACCGATCCTGCATTGGAACGGTGGAATGCTGCAATACGATTGGCAAATTTCGCTTCATTGGAATCAGCACCTCTTTGTGCAAGTCGTGTAACAAACGTCCGTGGATAGGAAATGATGCCCTGCACAGATGTCTTCAATAGGCACACTTCTCGACTTCCTTACACGCGAACGAGCAACTGAAGAGCTAGGCGACGTCGATGAAACGATGGAATCGGACATCTGTGGTATCGAGATCTTGGCGCTGTACACCACCTTTTTTCGTGCCGTTCCACTTTCTGAACACTTCTCAGTGACCAGGTTATGCACGTCAATGCGGATACTCTTTGGTAAATTGCTTTAGTGAACATGACTTCCCACGAGTGTTGACTGTGACAGCTCCTTACAGGTATTTGAGAGTGAGAATCATGCCACCATCCACTCCGATCAAACCAAAGAAGGACTATCGTTGTTTGGTCTGCTCTTGCTTCCCGTTGTCACGCTTTCACTCACACGACATGGTCCTTAGGTATTTTGAACACTACCCGGACTGCTTTGGGTCGCATACTGCTTCGCACCTGGTTTATTCGCCCATCATTGTCACTCCAGGTACTCCAAGCACGACATGATGCAGTGGAGTGTTTCCTCCGTGCCAAGAACTTGCCAGTTCTCGGCGCGTTACAGACTCAGTTGCAAGGTATCGCAAATATCCCCAGGACATTAGGGTTGTTGAGATCCGGGAAGGGAAAGATTTCCGATTGGCAAGCATTAGTGAAGGTTCGTTGAGTCGATCTGCATGCACGCGCTTGCGCTGAGTTGCCCCTAGTTTACCTATCATTCTGCAATGATTCGTGATGCACTGGCAGAGTTACACCAGGGTAGACATGTCGATATTGTGGCTAGAGTGGGCATTCATCGCAAGAAACATTCTCATGTGTTCTGAAACCCAACTCTGTAGCTCATCAAGGTGCTAGACATGGCTTCCTTCAAAGAGGTTGGCAATATGGTCAACGATATTGTTACATGTTGTCTTCTTTGTTGGGATTCAGGTTACTAAATTGACGTTGAATAGATTGACTGGGAAGAGTCAGCCGAGGCCTGTCGAGTGTGTGTCCGGCCACATGTAGACGAAGAACTGGACAAACGCAAACATGTTTACCGAGGAATTGATTCTGTCTTGGTCAGTTGATTCAATACCTGTTAGTAAGCATTGAAGGGAAACAGTCAAAAGTAGCCGAGAAAATATCTCAAAACGTTCCCGTGGATTATGCCGAATCTTTGAACGTTGTGTATTTTCCTCAGCTCGGTTCGTATTTCCCTTGGTCATTTGATGTCACTGAACCGCCTTAATAATAATAATAGGCTTTCTTATCACTGTACCGATGCGCCAAGAGTGGGAGACGGAAACGGGGATTGAAGTATTGGATGGATGGAGTTTCCAGGTGAACGAGGTCCTTTTTTTTTCTTGGTTGAAAGCTCATTTGTGACTCCAGTTCTCTTCGGAGTAAGAGTTCGTGCTTTCCTCCATTTCCTCAAGTGTCAATCATCCGCAGGTTCCACGTCTATTTCAAGTCAAAGGAAATGCAAGGTACGAAATCCAAAAGTCCCTGAAAACTGTAAATTATTGATCACCCTTCGTAGATATGGACATCCACATCGGAGATCTACATCCCGCAATAGTAGGTAAGAATAATTCCCTCTAAAACTTTCTACGCTGAGTGCACAGACCGAGAAATCGAGATTGTGCAGGAATTACTGGACAAAGTACTACAATATGGCTCGACGATGGAAGATGCCTCCATTGTTTGTGCTGAACTTGACTGCTTGCTGTCATTTGCAGAAGCGGCTAGATCGTTCAACTATCGACGTCCCCGAATGGTAGGAGAATCTATTATAGACATAGTTCAGGGAAGGTATGTTTGCGGTGATCCCTGGGAGATTACGGCTCAAGACCCTGGATAGACATCCTCTTCAAGAACAGTTCCTGGATACCTTTGTCCCTAACGATGCCCGTCTCGTTGGTGGAGTGGGTTTCGGAATGTGTTACGAAGACGACGCATCGGACATGAGGAACAAGTCTACATGGAGTAGTGTAATACTCTGCACCGGGGCAAATGCTTGCGGCAAGGTAAGCACTTCGCCTCAGTTCAAGTTGGTCGCTGGGAGTGATCTCCGTAGAGCGTGTATTTAAAACAGGCGGGTAGATACGATACAAGATCTAACGACTGCTAACCTCAGTCACAGATCGCATTGATTCAGTATATGGCCCAGGTGTGTAATCAATGCCCAATTTTGGTCTTTGGCACCGAGACGACCGATGTTTGTTTCGTAGATTGGGAGGTAAATCATGAATTTGTTATCACTTCATCGTTGAGCAGGAGCGTCCGCAGTTTCGTGCCTGCTGAGTCCGCTACGTTGGGGATAGTTGATAAAAGTTGGTCTGATGGATTATCATCGTTAATAAATACTGACATGTTGTAGTCTTCACTCGCATTCAGACAAGAGAATCCGTTTCAAAGGTCTTGCTCTGAAATCATATATCGCATCCCCTAACACCTCCCCCAAAAGATTCAGTCGGCCTTCATGATAGATCTTAATCAAGTGTCGTTCGCGTTACGAAATTGTACATCCAGATCTCTGATTTTACTTGACGAGTTTGGGAAAGGGACTGTGGCAACAGGTTGGTCTCTATTTAAATTTCGAAACCTCTGTTCATGCTTGGAACACGTTAGATGGAGCTGGCCTGTTTTGCGGTGTCTTGAGTCACCTTCTGAACCGCGGTAGAGAGTGTCCCAAAGTACTCGTTGCAACCCACTTCCACGATGTATTCAGGAAGGACCTGTTTGACCCACACAAGTTTCCCATCACTTTCGTCCATATGCAAGTCCTTTTTGCATCCAGCAATGGGGACGTGCTCGACACTGATGAAGCGAGTGACTCGGACTCTCATGAGGAAAGCATCTCCCGGGTACCGAAACCCGGGGAGAAGATCATGTACCTGTACCGGTAACTGGTTGTTCGTCGTTCCCATTTCGGCGAATTAACACGTGGACAGTGTTGCGCCGGGTCTCTCGTTGTCTTCTCATGCTGCCCAGTGTGCGGTCATGTTCGGGCTCCCTCGACGCGTCGTGGCCAGGGCTCAATGTGTCAGGTATGTGCGATGTCAATTGCCGATGTCACCGGCCCCTACTCGTAACCGCTTTCTGATGCCCTTTCGGTCTCGAACTAGTGAACTCCTAGCCAAACACGAACTTGGAAAGCTACTTGAAGAGAACATGGCTGACGAAGAAAGACTGGACCTTCAAGCTGCCGAGGAGGTCGCCCGACGGTTTTTAGAATGGGACCTAACAAGTGATGAAGCTACATTCCAAACCGGTGTCAAGACTCGACTCGCAGAGGTCCTAGGGAAAGACCCAGATGGTCTATGATTTTTGTACAGAAGGTTTCTTTGTATGTAGGCCATGTTTTTGGTCATGTGCATGACTTCCGTATGAAACACAAGGATATCAAATCGCCTTGTTCTTTTCCTTGTGGATCTCTATTCCTGGAGGAGCGCCAAGCACTGAGTGATTCAAGTTAACCTTCCTTTCGAAGATGAGGAAGCCGCGACGTACTTTGCTTGATGCCACCGTACAGGACGAACTGACCGGATACCAGTCCCGCAGTCATGACCATCCTCGGCCCCAATCCAGCAAACAAACCACGAAACCCTGCTTGTCTGGCCAAGACGCTCAGTCCGTGTGTCATGGAGCCAGTGGGGCCGTGCCCCTTGTTGATCTGGCTGAGCAACGTATCAGCAGGCTGTAAAATGGCCATTAATTAGCCTTAACAGGTGACACAAAGTGACCATCACATGGCTGAGGATTGCAGCTGCAAAACCAGCGATGATTCCACTTCCTAGCTGGAGAGAAACTTTAGCTGTTCTAGAGAGGTTTTTCTGCGTTTCTTCGGACATGACGCGGAAGGCAGCCTCGTGACAAAATTCGTTGACGGTAAATTGACCGATAGCATAAGGAATCTGTCTGTTTGAGGTGAGCATGGCGTACGATTAGTCTGATGCGCACACTGAACTTGCAGAGGATTGGTACAAAGCCTGCATACAACTCACCCACCCCTCCTTCCCGGGCAAGGCGATTGAAAGCAGAGACAAGGCCATTTGCATAATTTTGTTGCGAGACCAGTCTAATTCTCGTAGCTTCCAACGGGGTGAGCAAAATATCTGCAAAATATCTGTTGCGCGAGTAATGGTCAACATGTTGATACTCGTGCTTAAATAGAGTCTGACTCTGCAATACTCGCTGAACCGAGGTAGATTGCAGTGCGATACTTGACTGCGTCCTCTGAGCCAATCCACTCCACGGATTTCGCTTTCCAATATTCGTATCCGGCAAATTTAGCCCCGCCCTGAAGGAAATAGCCCACAGCGGTGGGCGCGAATCCTGTAAGAAGTGCTGAAGCGCCTTGCTTGGCGATAACTTGTCGTGTCCCGGTGACGAGTTTAAGTTTTTGTAGGCGGGATCAATTTGAATACGCGTCTTAACGACGTCGACCGCTACTCGATATCTGTGGTGGCGGCTTGAAAAAGAAATGCTTGGGACTCACGTGTCATGGCTCCATGAGTGATGCTATAACGAACAAGCCTAAACCACACATGCAGTTCGAGTTTGACTTACGTGCAGCATGCCGCCCCTATGTTGCAAAGTGGTGAGTCCTCCCTACGGCGTTTAGGGTAACAGTTGCGAGGCAAGCTCACCTGCAAAGAAGAACGAGGCGTAATCCCTGGAGGTGAATGGACTGACTGGTTTTATCGTCGATGCAACCATAGCGCGGCTGTCAGGTGACGTCATGGACCACCTGAGAGAATACCGGGAAATTCCCGGCTATTTGTGAACGGCACGTACGGACCTCCTCTTCCCCCGCGCTCTCACCATGCCGTCCGTTGCTCAGATCACCTACTTCAAAGCGTCTGCAGGCTACAAGGCTGGCTCAGTCAGCCTGGATAATGCCCTTGCTCAGCTCAAGAAAGCGACTGGGCTGAAACAGTACGTTACAAACTGAGGTGGTCATATTGGATCGCTTATCAGTGATCGTGACCCAACCCAAGATCTTACGTTGGGTACGAAACGGAAGACCCCACCACGCTCTTCTGGGTGAACGGTATATTATTTTGATCGGCTCATTATCCGGCACAGCAATGATCGAAACTCATTCCTGTCATAGAGTGGGTCACGAAAGATGCCCACGATGCGTTTACCAAGCAAGCCGATTACGCTGGGATAGAAGCTGCCTCTCGCGATGCTTTCGGCTCTGAACCGACGGTCAATTACGTTCTGTTTGAAGACACCAACGGCCCTCTTAGTGCACCGATCACTGAATTTGTCACGTTTACGCTGAAGGAGGGAAAAGAAATGGCTCAATTGGAGCCTCTGGTTCAGAAACTTCTCGAGCTGTTTGTGGGCACGCCTAAATTCCATGGGGTTAGCTTGGCTCAGGTCATTGGAAAATCCAATGTATACTATGGTATTCTAGGGTGGGATACTGTAAAGGTGCGCGCATGCCTGGATGCTTGGCTGAGCTGATTCTCAGTACTACATCGCCGTCTTACAGGCGCACTGGGATGCTGTCTCGAGCGGTCCGCTCAAGGAGGTGATTGATCAAGTCAAGCTGATCGCGGATTTGTGGCTTGTACATGCTGCATTGAAGCCGTTTGCAGGGTGAGGAGAGATAAGTAGGTAGCACTTGGCTTTGTGAGACGTACAGTATGATGTATGATACACGTTTTGTGGGCTCGGAAGGAGACGAGTAGCGCGCATGTGGCCAAGTGCAGGTCACAGCCGGGCACGCGTTGGAGCAGCGGTGCGGTGTAGGACGGCGTGGTGTGTTGAGCACGCTCTAAACACGAGTTCAAGTTGGCGTGTGTGATCCTCGCCGCGGGAGGGAATAAAGACCAAACGCCGGATCCCAACTCCGCTCAAAAGTCAAACGGGCCTCCCTCAAGATATCCCCCTCTCCGTCCTCGCTTCAACATGTCTGTCCACCTCGTCCCAAATAACGCTTTGGGTTTTAACAGTCGGTATCAAGCACATTACCACCATCGCTTTCTGCTCACCACTCTGCAGGACCGTTTACCCAACTTGTCAAAAAAGTCCTATTGGTCTCAAATCAGAATGCTGCGCCAGTCGCCTTCAAAGTCAAAACAACAGCACCCAAGGTCCGTATATGCCTCTCTGGACAGGGTACAGCGTCGCTGAGACATCCGTCAGCTGTACTGTGTCCGTCCTAACTCGGGTAGAATCGAACCAGGCGACAGTGTCGAGGTGTCAGGTATGCCTCATGCACAATAGATTTTCATATATCTCAGACGTCACCCTAGTGATGCTCCAACCAATGAGGGAAGAACCCCCGTTGTCTGTTAAATGCAAGGACAAGTTCCTAATCCAAAGCACACTCATTACACCAGAGAAGGAAACGAAAGATCTCCAGGATATCGTGAGAACCACCTCTACTTCGTCACTTATTCCCCTCTTAAGGACTTCCAGTGGAATGTCTCCAGCGGCGCAGGTGAGGAGTGGAGAGTACACCAACAAAAGCTACGGGTCGTGTACCTCCCACCAGAGGGTCAAACCGTCGAAGAGGAGGACGAAGAAGGTAATGAAGATGTACCCATCCCTAGACGCTTTGCCAGTGAAGTGCGTATCAATCATTCGAGTCTTGACCACAGCCCTTGATGCTAATCTCACTTAGGGCGAGAAGGCACAGCCTTTGTCTTCCTCGTTATCTTCACCCCCCGCCCCACCTCGTCCAGTGACCCCCGCTCGACGAGAACCGGACATGTATCGCGAAGATTCAAGAGAAGACTCGCCCGAATTCCAACGTTCTACGAGTGGTCCTGGCGTAGGTATCGTAAATGTCAATGTTCACCAACCATCACCACCATCTTCCCCGCCACCGCCACCGCCACCGCCAGCCCCTCCGGCGATTCAAATCAACCGCGACCTCGAGCTCAAGCTCAACGACGCTCAAGCCGAGATACAGCGCTTGCGGACGCTGCTGGCTGCGGTGCCAGATCCGAGCTCTACAGCACCAGAATCGGTTGCACCAGAGTCTGTCCCGCTGTCCGAATTCCGACAAAGATATACTGCTAGTTCCGACGATGGTGCGAGCACGTACTATGGGGGGACAGAAGTGGGAACTGTGGTGGACCGCGAAACTGTTATACACCAGGAAGGTGTACCACTGCAGGTGGTTATCATCATAGCGCTCGGCGTGTTTATCACGACATATCTATTTTTCTAAGCAAGGTGTCCAACCAGACTCCATCTCCTCGCTTTGTTCCATTCCTTTCTCGATCTCTCCGAGCTCGTTGATAGTCGCTGCCGAAGCGGTTTCAAGTATACGAGAGCATGCCACGTACTTTGCTATGAACATGGCAATATGAACACGGGTTCTTTGTGGCGAACACATTCAAGGGTTTTGATCAGGTGCTTGCACGTTGCTTTTCTGCGTATTCTTTCACTACGTTAGTAGCGATATTCTTCTCTCATGTTGAATCATCAGTTCAACGGTACGAGGCTGTACATAGATATTTATTCTTCCGTCTATTAAGATATGCTTGTGACTACTGCTTACGTGGAATTAAGTCAATTCGGCAGCGGCGAAGATCAGTTTCTCACAGGTTAGGTCCGGCTTGAAAAAGCTGAAACCTATCCTGTACCGTACTAATACCATCATGGACCGTCACAGCGACAGAAAGTCAAACAAACAACTATTCTTTACCGCCGGGTTGACAGCGGCAGTTATCTTCGTGTTGTACTACTTATTCTTCACTGGCAGAGGACCCGAAGTAGAGCATGTTCGCAAGGTATGTGATATCACCAGCCGTAGATAACGACACTTCTTGATCCCGAACAGGCGGTAGTTGTACTCAAAGGAAGCTCGCCCGTCACTGGCGAAGTGACGTTTGAGCAGTCATCGAAAGATGGCCCTGTTACAGTCACGGGAACTGTCCGCAACCTCGACCCTTCCTCGTCTCGAGGATTTCACGTCCAGTGGGTCGTTAACTGGTCCGATTTACAAAAAGTCGCTTGAACTTGATCTCAGTGAACTAGGGGACCTGACCCAGGGTTGTCTCTCTGCGGGCTCTCATTTCAACCCTTTCAACAAACCACATGGTGCTCGAACAGACTTGTCAAGGCACGTTGGTGACCTTGGCAACATCTTCAGCGACGAGCATGGAACGGCGGCCATCTCGTTCACGGACAACGTGATCTCTCTCAACGGCCCAAGGAGCATAATCGGGTATGCCTAGATCACGATAGCTGACAAACCTATCTGACTGACTGTTCCTAGTCGTGCTGTGGTCGTACACGAGGTAGGGTCGTCTTCGACTTTCCGCTCTTCTGTTCACACACACTCGTATTCCTTTAGGGTGAAGATGATCTTGGCAAAGGAGGAAATGAAGACTCCCTCAAGACTGGTAATGCAGGTGGCAGGGCCGCTTGTGGCGTTATCGGTAAGTCTTATGCAATCATCTTGTCCAGGACGTTGCGTACATAGTACATGTCACAGGTCGTGCTTGAATGACGTGGCACACGCGAAGCCTATCGGAAAGAGTGGGGCGAATCATGGAATGTACTGATATAGCTTGCCTCATGTTTGTTTATTCGCACCGCCGAGAATCAATATTGGGTTTGTCCAAGCCTGGCTGATAGGAATAAAGGGCCAGGCGACACATGTGCAGTGGTGCGCAGCCAATGGTCCACACTGTATCCGTCGATGTTTCTACATATCATGCAGGCGGTGGAAACCTTTCTCACCACCACACTATTCCCTTCTGATGTCTACAGTGTGAAACGGAAACCTTTCCAGTGAGATGTGTGGAATGATGAGGTTTTTCTCCTGTTCCGAAATACTGATTGAGTGCGCCGGGGTCATGCGGACGCCGATCTTCAGATACTGTACTAAGTTGCTAGACAATGGCCGGCCTTGCACGCCCCGACCTGCTCTTGCAGAATACATGATGCAATGGACAATGGAATGCGATTCGTCAAGGTCGATGGAGCTTCGTGCGTTTATATATAAGTTAAGTCATGGACGTCCGGAAATAGCACGAAAACTCGCACATAGCACCATGCGAAAGTCACCAATTACCAAGCCAACAGGGCGAGCCACTAGATGTCAGGGTTCT
>JBBPTB010000490.1:0-19512 GCA_038093875.1 Boletus tylopilopsis | reverse complement strand
TTGATGCAAGGTCAATTATGGGAAAGGCCGCGCCGAAAAGGGTACTCACCGAGATCGCCACTACCCTGCTCGGAGATGAGGTCGAGAATACGATACATGCCCTTCATGGAACAAGCCAAGTCCAGTCCATCGTGTTGGAGAGCCGAGGCATTGATATCCGTCTATCGGGTTCGTGATTCTCGGGCTGAGTCGAAGGTAAAAGAACATACCTGATCCTCCGGCGAATTTTATTCATCGGCGGACTGGTAAAGACTTGTGTCATCATCTGAGCCAGCGCTAGTGGCGCCGTCCATGGTGGAATGTTTGCCAATGCACTCGAGGAGAAGCCGTCAAGTCAGCATCAGAGTCCGAGTCCGAGTCCGAGTTGAAGAGGTCTTCACCATGAGAGCGCAGATGATACGAGTTGCGGTGGCGAGAGTTGGCTTGGTCACCATGGAAAGGGCCTGCGACACCTTTGGTGTCAGCTTCAGAGGATGCAGCTCAACGCGACACCCACCGTTCGCTTTTCGTTTTCCATTGTCGGTAGTGCTGGGGACGTGAGGTTCGCCCAATCGGGGTCGTCGCTGAAAAGATCGGGAGGTTTGTTATGATGGACGCATTGTCCACTGCCAAGGTCACCAAAGGGTTTGTCACGAACTTGAACTTGAGGCTTGAGGCGACGCAGATCCTGGGTGGCGCCTGCAAGACTTCCCACGATGCACTCATTTCGATCCGGGCCGCAGACGAAACGAACATACTATATAGCCTTGAGCTACTCTCATCTAAGCGTGTCGCTTCTAGTTTGAACTTGCTGGAGCTCTGATCCTGTTCAATCGTAACCGTATTTGCAATGGTACTTATTGATCAGTGGACCAAGATCACTGTGGAGAGCAACACGGAAAACGCGGACGGTATCAAACAGGCTTTAGACTAGAGTGCCGGTTCAGGTTTGAACGAGGACATACATCGTAGATGTGAGTGGTCGAGACAGCGGGTGAGGTTGAAATCAAAGAACGCCATCAGGTGACGATCATGGATAAATGACGTTGGATAGGTCAAAGTCAAGAGGAAATGTATGAATCACATGGATACAATACTAAGGAATTTCGACTACAATGACCCTATCTAAAAGTAAGGAGGCTTCGTTCGCTGGACTATGATCGAGATGCTGAACATAAACTTTCTGTTCCTTGGAAGATGCCTTTGTGACAGTTAGCACTGATCCAATTGGTTCCCCTCCTTCTGTACTCTTGATCACCATGCAAAGTGAATTCTTCTTGACTGGGCGATAGACGTTCAACGATGTTTCGGGAATACCCTCTCGACAGAGCGACGCTCCGATCGTTCGAGCAGTGTAGCGGACTGCCAACTGCCCAGGTGAAACAGGTCCATCTTCACTCTCAAAAGGGTTAGGCACCTCCGTCTTTGCAAGGCGCCCGGTGTAGGTATCTCGCCAACCGGGCGTGATTTGGAAAACCGCACGAAATCTCTCAAGCGACTTCATGACATCGGGATGTAACACGAAATCGTGAACTACTTGTGGCATAAGGAGATGTCGATAAGGTATGACTGAACTTCTCACCACTGAGCCGCGGGCGATTTCTGTTCAACAGTTCGCGATCACTATCATCGATGGTCCATGCATCCAGGATAGGGCTTCCTGCGAGGTCTGACTGTGGCTCGGGAGGAGGAGTTTTCTGTCTCTCTTCCAGAATGTTTGAACGTCCAAAGGACGTAGAGACTTGGAGTGTTTGCAAGGGTGTCAGTTGCCTCCCGGCGAGCGTGTTCGCAAGGCCCCTAAGAAACATACAAAAAGAAGAAGCAGAAGATGTTGACAAACATACCTGACAACTACAAAATCTTTGTTGTACGTTTCGAGGATACGCCCACCCCGTGCGACAACGCAGGTATCTGGCCCACAACTAACCAATATACCATGCCAGCCTTTGTTCGGGCCGGCTATGATAAGCACTTCCTTCTCGCAGTAACGGTCATTTTTGTCGCGGTCAGTGACTGGTTTAGCATGTCCACAGTGTGCGATAGGCAGAGAAACGATAATCTAATACACTTTCAAGCTGGTTGATATGATGGTATATATTGTAGAACTCACCTGGGGATTCATATACCACGAAACATCCAATAACATTTCCTCTAGACGCACTCCAGACACTATTCCACTTTTGCCCCTGTGTTCTCCTCTCACGACAATAACAATATCGCCCTGTCGTACATTGTAACCCCGGTTGGCCGTGAACTTGAAGGCCCGGTGATCAGGAGTAAAATGTACCGCAGTAATCAGAACCTCGAATCGGTGGCCCCAGGTAGCGGGTTCATAAGACCTGAAGCTGAGAGTGCCAGCGAGGCGTCGAACTTGGGAAACATACCCATGCATGCCGCAGTGAGATCCACTGATGACCTCCACCATGTCACCAATTTGAACGCTGTCGTCAAAGTTAGTGACGGATGGCGTAATCGCACTGACGGGCGCATCAACTGCCTGATCTGGGATATGGGATTCCACGACGAATCCGGGTACTCGAAACTGCAACTAAGAGTGATCATAAGGATCACAGAATCATTGGCGGGAAAAAAAAAAAAACGTTACCTCGCTATCATTTGGATCCTTGATGGTGATGTCATCTACCATGGGGTCAACCCCACAGATGATTCCGCAGCGACCCATGTTCTGGTGGTGAACATATCCCGAGTCACTGAAAGGGTCAGCGAGGACACGGACTACATCCCCGACACGATGCAGACGGCTGAGCGAGGAGAGAGGGAACTCGGATTCCAGACCCTCGGGTAAACGTACTACAGCAGAACCGTTGTCAAGATCGATGTTGACCAAGTTGCCCCAATGAGCCGCATGAGAGGGATCCGAAATCGTGACTCGGTCATCTGGTTTCCAATAAAGCTGATTAAACCTCTGTTGAGTGGCGCTCATAAATGGCGGGTCCACCATGGAGGCGACGTGCAGAGCGATCTGGTACGGAGACGGGGTGGGCACGTGTCTGAATTGATTGGCCTTTAGCTTCAACAGCAACAAGCCGGAGACGAAGACGTTGTTGGAATGTTCATAACGCGGTAAGCCCTGGTACGAGGGACCAGGAAGACCACGATGTATATCAGGGGAGAAAAGACCGCGGGCGTTGGAATCTTGACCAAGCGCGTGAGTAGGAAGCTTCCTGAGTTTCAGTCGTCGCGGGGCAATGAGAGCACAAAGCTCAGTGGTGTCTCTGTCGAAAGAAATGGCGTAGCCGATGTCACCCTTGTACATTCCACGTTTGGACACGATATACCATCCAGGAACGGGGGGCGTCCGTCGTTCAGAGGAAGCATGTCGAATTCGATCTTCCAGAGGGATTAAAGACCAACCACGTATGCAGAAACGGTGAGATGGTGGAACCGCTCGAAGGAACATGTTCGGATAGGGTGCGTAGACGGTAACACGACCCGGAAGTAGCTCGTGGGTTGTTAGACTCCGTATTGAGGCGTTCTTCCAGGCGTTGGTAATGTAGTCTACTGAAGAACCTAACAGAAAATTTAATATACGCGACTCTTTCTCCTGTGAACACTTACGAGGTGAAATGTTGACCGCCCACATATCGATGCCTTCGTGTACCGGAACAGCCGATTCTGGTGCGGGTGAGGGGGAGATGCGCAGGACATCGGAGCACGCTTCAGCGGGTGACTGGTAATCGGCAATGCAAACGAGGTGGTCCGCGAGCGAAACTGAAAGGAATAATGATTCACGTTGGTCCAAATCGTCGATAAAGGTCAGCCTCGACAAAAAATCTTCCCAGTACTGTATCTTGGGATTGAAATTATACTGGAAGTCGATGACCTCCATCAGCGTAGGGTAGCTCATTGTTCCAAACATCCAGTCTTGAATTGCTCTCCATATTCCAGTAGCATCCAAGACCTTCATGTTGTCATCATGTTCCACGTCGTCACCGGAACAAATGCCGCAAAACTCGTCATGTCGCTGGTAATACTCGTCGTCATGAAGGTCGTCAAGCGAGGACGGTATAACCCGTTGCGCAATCTTATCGATAGCTTGCTGATATCTTGGGGCTGCACCGTCTAATCCAGTATTTCGTCTCGGCGGAAGTATACCCCGTCGAGGAGCGGTACCTAGGTCGTCATCTGGAACAATAAATTTTCCTACCAGAGAATGAGTCTTGAGGATGGGGGTGGGTATAGATAACTACCAGAGTTCTCTTCGTCTCCTGAGGGACCACTATCATCATCATCATCATCATCGACCTGCGCTTCGACATCAAGGAAGCGGTTGACGGAGATGGAGCGGGTTCGTTTGTCCGGTCGAGGATGTCGCAGGCTGTCGATAGCTTTCCGTTTTCCCTTTCCTTTCGTATCAGGGACTGCATCCGGTACAACAGAGGGACTGGTTTGAGTGAACGAAACGCCACGGGAGGCCATCGCTTCCTCGATGGCCGCAATAGCGAGGCGGACACGCTGAGCATCCTCTATATCCTCGCCTGGATCGGAAAGAAGAAATATCCGATCGTATACGTCTTTCCACTCAGCAGAGACATATCGATGACCGAAAGTCTCGGCCATCAAAGTAACAAGTTGGGGGAATCCCATCTTGTCCGTTGCCCATTGCATGACAAACGACCATGCTTGTGGATCGTCCAGTGAAGTGGATCCTAAAAGCGAAGTGTCAACACCGCTCGACTAACCATTGTTTAAAACCCAGACATACCAGACGACGGGGTTAACGTAGAGGACATTCTGTATGCGCGTGAGGTACAGAGATGGATGCCACAATTGATAGAAATTTGCCAGTTGTTGAAGAATATCGTTCGCGACGCGTAAAGGTTGGGTGGTGAAAGTAGGAAAGAAAGGACAACAAATTGCGAAGGTGGTCATTATGTAGTGCTTGCCTATTTCGGTGGACCAGCGTAAAGACCGCTGGCGGTGGGCAAAATTTGTCAGGCTTTAACGGTTTTTTTGGCGCACCAAAGCACGCACATTAGGAGAACCGATACGGGGATGTAAAGAATCGTACGAGTAGGTAATGGATACGTAAAGTGCAAAATGCTACGGTCCCGAGACAGCGTAAGCGCGATATACTGCTAGCCTACAAGGGAAATATCGGTAGGAAGGCACAGAGGGAGGCAGGTCATGACCATGTTGAAAAAGAGAATAAAGAATCCTTCGAGCGTTTGTACAGATGAAGGTTACTTGGATGCAACAAACAACGAAGCTATCTTCTTCGCCATCAACAAGTTCGATCCACGTAAGGCCATGTGCCATCTTACTTGGGGATAAATTCCAGATGCACAACGCGGCCATCCTTACCAATAGCATTGATATTAATGAGGAACGTTGATGAGTTTGCATGTCTTACCTCCTATTCCCTCCTTCGCCTCTCCATCCCATCTGCGTTCCTACTGAAGGTCAGAAACCTGAGGACTGATGTGTGACGGGAGGGTGAACCCGTGAGATATCTATGCTGAATGGTTAATGACAGAACGACGGAACGCACACACAAAGTGCGTACCGGGTGTGGCACTGTGGAGTGGCTACCAGCTACCGAAGGTGATGAAACAATGGAAGACGCTTATATGCTGTCGAAGAGGCGGGATAATCAGCGGACAGCGGATGAGGAAATCCCCAACCAGGATAATTGCCAACGCAATCCCTCATCGATGCATCTTCAACATGATGACGGGCACTGTGGTGACGGCTACGCGGGGGAAAGAGAAAGAAAAGGGTTGGAATCTTGGTCGTAAATAGTGTCTAGCGGTCATGGACACGTGATAATTGTCGGAACTTTTTTGCGGTCATGATTAGTCATGAGCATGCATTATAAGGGGGGGTTTTCCCACACGTCATGTTAAGGCATTATAATAGCATACGATCTTTATGATCATGGCATGACAACCGACTTTCATTATCATGACACTAGCAAAACTCGCCTGTTGATAAGATGCACGTGACATTTTGGTGCCTTATAATGGGTGGCTTACATTATAAGTCATGACCATTGTCGTCTCGCCATGACAAGGCATTTCAAGAGCCCATATTTCATTATGTCACCTCCCCAATCATTGTATTCACCAGTTATCATTTTCTTGCCATGTATTAGATTCATAAGTAATGAGCGTACAAATTAATACCACCCCGCTCAGCTCCTGTCCTGGTGGTACTGGTGGCGCCACCATACTGTTGCTGTTGTGATCATGGGTAATGTGATAGTGCAATGGTGTCACCATCATCGTCACCATTGTGGTGATTCGTCCTGGTAGTGTGGTGGTCGTGGTGGAACAGTGCCATCGTTGTCATCATCATTTCGGTGGTAGTGCACCATACCGTCATCATCGTCATCATCCCGGTGGTCATGGTAGAATGGCGCCATCGTCCTTGCCATGGTGGTGTGGTGGTGGTGGAATGGTGTCACCGTCATCATCATCATCGTCCCGGTGGTCATGGTAGAATGGTGCCATCATCCTCGCCATGGTGGTGTGGTGGTAGTGGAACAGCGTCACCGTCATCATCGTCATCGTCCTGGTGGTCGTGGTAGAACGGCGCCATCGTCCTCGCCATGGTGGTGTGGTGGTGGTGGAATGGCGTCACCGTCATCATCGTCATTGTCCTGGTGGTGGTGGTGGAATGGTGCCATCATCCTCGCCATGGTGGTGTGGTGGTGGTGGAACGGCATCACCGTCATCGTCATCATTGTCCCGGTGGTCGTGGTAGAACGGTGCCATCGTCCTCGCCATGGTGGTGTGGTGGTGGTGGAATGGTGTCACCGTCATCGTTGTCATCATCGTTTCGGTGGTAGTGCCACCATACCATCATTGTCCTCGCCATGGTGGTGTGGTGGTGGTGGAATGGCATTGCCATCATCATTGTCCTCACCATAGCGGTGTGATGGCACTGGAACGGCATCGTTGTCATCGTCATCGTCCCGGTGGTACTGGTGGTGCCACCATACTGTTGTCGTCCTTGCCATAGTAGTGTGGTGGTGGTAGCGGTCTTGTGCCAGCGCCAGTGGTGATGATGACCCCATAATGACATCGCCATCGCTGGAGATGGTGCCGCCTTGTTGTTGCGGTCTATATGGTGGCGTCGTCTCCCCTTCATTGCTGTCGTTGTCAACGTCATCACATCCTTGTCGTCGGGTTGTCATTCTGTTGCTGGCATCATCTCAGCGTGAGCATCGTCCTTTGAGTGCCAATGGTAACATGGGGATATTAGGAACTGGAGGACAAGAGGATGTTCCAGGAGCAGCGCCAAAACCATGGAACGCATCAAGGCGATGGCATGAACACTAATTGGTGTGGGCTGCACAGTGAGGTAGCTGTTTGCGGGGAAAGAGGGACGTTCAAGCCCAATCACCTCCAAGCCATGCCTTGCAACCTTTGCGTCGGTGCATGTGTCCAAGATGGTTGTTGGCATTACGGAATGTACATTTAGATCGTAGAGAGGAACGGTCATGCGATGACCTGAACTAGCAGTAGAAAAAATTTTAAGTCGGTGCGGATGAAGAGACGGAACCTACCAAAGGAAAACCAGAGTAGGCAGACAATTACACCTCTGAACCATTGGAATGGATGCATTTGACCGATGCTTGAGGAGACGTATCAAGGGCTTGTGCAGGTCAGGGAGTTGAGGTGATGATGGTGGCGACGCGATGTGTCAATGTTGACAATGAAGGTTGAGAAAAGCAAATGTACTGCATAATGACGGAGTTTGAATGGAGTTTTAATGGTCATTACTTATAATGCAATGCAGCAGCTTCTGATCAATGATCTCTTGGGTTTGACAGAGTCATGCTCTATGATAGGGCCATGCATTCCCAAATAGAAGAAACTGTAACATTGATGTAGCTACTTTGACGATAACTACATCATGATTGCTCAAGAATGACAGAAGGAGTCCTGAGTCAGAATGTCAACAACTTGATGGAGAGGGTCCAGGGATAGCATAAATGGATACATCTTATTTTTTTGGCTTTTGCACGAGAGCGAGTGGCACGCTTCTGAACCAGAGGCTCTGAACCAGCCGATGGTGCAGATGTCTCGGGAAGGTGGATGGGGATTGGTGTGTGACGGGCTGAGGAGACTCAGTAACCAGATACTGTCGGAGCAATGACACCGCTGGTTTCATTCCTGGGCTCCGATGACGTGCCACTAATATTCAGTTGTCCGACCTCGACCCATAACCTTGACATGCATGACAATGTGGCTCCAGGGTGATTGTGGATTGATACCATGGAATTGGAAGCTGTGGCTTGTAGTGGGTCTGCCAGTGCATGAACAAGCGGGGGAGAAGGTGAGTTACATGCAGGCGGAGGGGAAGGCGAGTCACGTGCAGGCGGAGGAGAAGGCGAGTTGCGAACAGGAGAGCCTGATAGCAAGCAAGAAGCAGAGGAAATGGATGTACCAGACTGTTTGAGAGTTGCATTGGCATTGGCTTCAGGTGCAACTGACGACATCTGTACATCCACATTGTCTAGGTTATCAAGAAAGTCATCTTCCCATGTACGAGCAGGGGTGGGGGGCTTTGCTGGCCCAGCAGATAAATTCTTGTCTGCCTTGCCACTGAAACCTCCGTGTTGAAAAAGTGGATGGTTCCGATGGCCCATGTGGAGTGTTTAAGCAGACGTTGCAGATAAAAGTTGTAGTCTGCTTCATAGGGGATCTTGGTTTCACTTCCCATAGACTGGAGCTTGGGATCTGGCATGAGCAAGTAGCAGGCCTTCAGGGAAGGTTCTATTAGATTCTCAAAGTCAAATATATTTTGATCAACTTACGAATATCGCTGCCAATGTGATTAAGCCTTTTGTCACGCTCTTAATGCCATGGATCTGGCCCCTCGCCCTGGGTCCTCCATGAGCCTTCTCCTTAGTGAGCACATTCCTTCCAGATATAAGTAGACGAAGAACCTAGCAAACAAGTTTCAGGTCAAGTGCTATGCCAGAGAGTGTGATTAACTTATGTTAATGAGGGCTGGGCTCTTGAGAAATCCATCAGGTGTCATCTGATTGGGGTCTGCAAATAAAATCGGGGCAAGGCGATGGTACATGCCCTCTTTCATCAACAATCGTTTCATCTCTGGATCATCTCGCTTATGGGCAGATGAAGTAAAAATGGTGGCATCCAGGACCTTTAGGGCAGCGAAGATCAAAGGTGACGCTTCCTTGACAACACGGAGCATGTTAGATCTCTCCTGATTCAGTGTGGCAGTGAACTAGTTCGATGTAGTTAGTGCATAGAGGACCAATGAAACGACTCAGATCACAAACCACAGAACTGAATGACTTATACTTAAGCATCTCTTTATGCAGTGACTGAGGCATGACCAAGAACAATTCCATGAGGACAGCATTGGACTTGGCCTCGTTTGAATCCCAGCGGGTAGCACTCCGCAGATCAATGTCAGGGTTGTTGACACTTGAGACAGGGAAAAGGCCATCAATGACCCAGAGGTGATACAACATAGCAAATTTCTTCGCTACATGTCTGATATCTTCCTTCAGTGGTTCTGTCTTGTTCATGATGCCCTGGTGCTTCTTCGGTGGTAATGCAGCACTGAGGGTGCGAACGTCCTTCTTAGCCACACCAAGCTTACCACGAGTGTTGGTCAGAGTCTTTTGACATAGTGAAAGAACCTGCCCGTTCGATGAGCGATGCATCAGTGCTCAAATCTCAGGGCTTACCTTGCATAGCTCTGTTATGTCAGCATCTGCTGCTGGTACACACAAAGCGCTCAAGATTTCCTCAGCATCACTGGCTTCCAAGTCCTCGTCAGTTGTTGGATCAGAGTCTGGGCCTTCGTCACTAAGGACATCATCATCTTGATTCAGCAATGGACGATGCACCATGACGACTGATAGCGCAGTTTAGAATCGAGTCTGAACGACAAAGTAAGGTTGAGAGCAATGACGTGGCAAGCGGTCAGAGACACAGATGAACTGACAAAGGATCAACGACTCACAGTGCATGAGTCTTCTTATACCTTCTGTTGTGGCAATGACAGGGTTTAGATGTGCGATCCGATCGACCTGGATCTGGTTGTGAGTAGTAGATACATGCTGAAATGGCCGAAAACGTACTCGGGAACAACAAGGTGCCCTTGTAGGTTGCATCAAGACATACTGCGACTCAATGTTGTCGGCAACAATCTTGTATTTTCTGGGTAAGGTGGTCAGGGTTCCAAGCATTGTTCTGATCCGGTGCTTGCCTATTGTGAGGGCTAGCATCGATCCGCTATTTGGGAGAGGCTGAGTCACATTGTTTTGATGAGCCTGGGCATGTGTTCAGTACTGATCAAGAAAAAAAATACCACTTTGGGTTTCTCCACAGTGCATGACTAATAATAAGCGAGTCCAAGTTGTAGTCACATTTTAATTTGATTCATATGACTTATAAAAGGGGTATCATTCTACAATGTGTCAATGTGTGTCATCAAGATCCGGAGACCATTACAGATGAAGAAGACACCACCATCATTAAAGAGCATGATGGCGGCTAAAAAAAAAGGATGAATGGGAAGTCTGGGTACCTCAAGAAGCATCTGTTTCGCCTGGACCACATTTGTGTGAACGACCTGAGTGCCATCAGTTGACAAGTTAGATACAGTTTTCAACTTACAGAGTTTAGGGTAATTTATGTCAAGGACCAGATATTGTAATGTCCTTGAGGTGGAGGAACATGTCGTTGTCGAGATAACTGAGAGCAATAAATTCATCTGCATTCTCAGGGTCAGGAGCTAGGACAGCACCACGGACAATGGAGGCTAAGGGAATGAAAATAGGAGAGGACCAAGGAGCAGCCTTGACATGGACAAGGTTGAGATCGCAATCTAATCGGTGGGATGCTCCAGTTCTCTTCGTGAATGGTTGCATGAGTGCGAATTCAAATGATCCACTTAGCTCTGGAATGTAACAGCTAAACATAAGGATGAAACGGATGAATGCATATGTAGTTGCTGTGAACTGGACGACAGCACAGTTGTAGTGTGGTTTACCGAAGAACAATGGGCTGCATCGCAGGTAGTCCATGGTCTCTCGCCAGTCAGCAGTTGATCCATAGTTTATCTTGAGGTATTGGTATTCGGTGATCTATCCAATTGAGAATGTGAACTTTCACACTTCATGAGCATAAGCTAACAACTTACCTCAAAAGTAGGAGGGATTTTGATGTAGCTGACGTCCTTGTACCCCCACCTGAGAACTGATGCGTTAAGGAAGGCTGTGAAGTTTTGATGGAGTCCACTGAATGCCCTGTTGGTCATGCTGCGCGTCTCGAGTGTTTGCATGTCTACAGGTTTGCACGGTGAACCAAGGGACCATGCTTGGGACCCCACATCAGGAACATCAGCGCCCAATACCACAGAGTCCTTGTTGGTCTCTGGATTGAGCGTGGCCAGATCAGATCCAGATTGGGGGTTTTCATCATTGTCACCGAGACGGTTTTGTGAATTGATCGGCCAGAATTATACCTGAGCGGCAACGTCTCTTCCATTGGAGTGATGATCATATGCCTCTCTCAAGGCACCATGCATACTTTCATTTGGCCATGTGCTGAAGTTTCATGAGACACCTTTCAACCATATATCACGCACTGCATGCTTCCACAGATGGACCTTTGGAAATCTCCATTGCACTTTCAAGTCTGGTACATTCAATTTCTTTGCCAATTCAACATATTCCTTGTATTTAGACCCCAAATATCAATTGGTCAGTTCATATCCAATTTCATGGTACTCACCTTCAGGATGTCATTGAATATGAGAAGCTCACTCTCGATCATCAAGAGCATGTGCTCCGTATGGACATCCAAGCCAATCAGAGCATCAAGCTCAAGATAGCACTTGAGCATTCGTAGCAACACATAACCCTCGGGAATGGAGTTCTTCCTGAAGACGTTGGATAGGCTGTAGAATACTTGCTGTTGTGACATAGTAGTTGATACTGTCAGTGCAGTTTGGATGAATTGACAGACGGAAGTTAACATACCTTTGCTAGGTCACACATCTTATTCCCATCATTAAAGGTGATTTTGATGATGGTTTTGAAGTGGGTGAGTGCCCGCCATGATGGAAACTTGGAAACACTTCCATAATTAACATTAACATGATGCCGGAAAGGCACAAGGAAAAAAACATACTATTTCTCGACCATGGCCTTGGCATCTCGACCAAGAAAGGAGAGTACTTTCTTTATCTCCTCAAAGATATGCTTCCCCCACAAACCTAGGTGTAATGAATGTAATCTGTCAAAACTGAGTGCGAGGTGAGGATCAGAATGTGTTATGCTTACTGCGAGCACGTGCCCAAGTGGAATAAACGTGAGTTGAGGAGAGGTTGGATCAATAGTAGGCCGAAGGCAAACCTTGTGCACTGCGAGCTAAAGGCCCAGCAGAGTGCATGTCCTGTACACAAAGTGAGGCCGATGACCAGCTAAGGTGTGACCTATGACGAGCTCGACTTGAGACAAGCGAGGAGCATGGAATGCAAGCAAGATCAAGAGGGATGAAGTCTTGACATCTGAGCACCAGTACACCAGTAAACCAAGTGAATTGCAAGGGCACACTTAAGTGCAGCGGGATTGCAGTACAAGATGGTGTAGAACTAGCTTAGGGTCCAATAGCTAGTACTCTGGTCTCTATATACTATACCAGAATGGTGCACAGACCATCTGGGCTAAGGGTGTCCTCCTAAAGAGGAACAATGGCCTTCCCACATCAGGAAGGGGGCGAAGGGCAATACCTGAATGGCAAGACGGCCATCAGGGCTAACGGGATCCTGCTGTCAAGGAAGAGCGGAAGGTGGTCATGGAGACCAGCAGGATCAGAAAGGAAGACTAGGTGAAATGTGAACCTAATCTGACATAATGCCTGTGATGGGAAGACTCATCCATCGGGTGTGCATGGCTGGACGGAGGGTCAAGAGTGGTGCTCTGCAGCAACGGGAAAGGGTATCTATCATAAGAGATCTGCTGTCTGGGTATACGAGGGTCAGCAAGCGTAGTGACAACGGATCAGGAAACGTATCGTGGCAACAACGGGAACTCTCCTCTGTCGGGCGATCTAGGGTTGCCTATAGCAACCAGGAGTCATACCAAGTCATACCCCAATCTAGGCATCGGGGGAGGTCGTGTCGCGAGGAGCTAGGGTCCATGGTTACCCCTAGGGCCGAGAGTCGATGGTTACCTCTCCGGGGTGTTGTGAGTGTCAAGGGAACAAGGGTTACCCCTCGGGGATCCAGTTTAGCGTTGTAGTGGACGTAAGGGTTGAGGGAACAAAGGTTACCCCTCAGGTGTCCAGTTTAAGGTCGTGGCAGACCAACGAAGGAATGGTGGTGTACTCCTACGGCGAGTACTGCATGAGTGAGTATACAAGCTCCTCAGGGCAGAAGGCATCTGCTAGGCCTTCAGGATAGGGGCGTGTCCTGTCCATCAAGGGCAAATGGTGAAGAATTAAAGAAAATGAGTGGGGGTCCGGCGGGTCTGGTCCGGCAACCAGGTAAAACCGTAACACCTCCGCTGTCCCGATCCATTCCGCTCTTCTTGACAGCAGAGCTCCTTGTTTCACTCGTCACTCCACTGATCCCTTTCCTTCCGATCTTCCTGACAGTGGAGCTCCTTGATCCATAGATCTTCTCACTGTCGCCAGCGACGCCCTTGTTTACCCAACAGTCCGTGCACCGTCCTCGTTAGTATATAACCCTTTGTTGCAGTAGTAGAGCTCCCTAAGTTAGTTCTACACAATACACTGCGTTGTGACTTCTCCCTCTCGACAGAACTCTCCCTTGGTTCGTTCCAGACCAAGGCTTGACTTGCCTCGACTGTATCCGAGTGGAACCAGGACCACTCGCCTCTCCAATAGGCTCTTACCAGAGTGTGGAAGGCAGCGTCAGCTTGTGCTTGCCCAAGCTGCCGCCTTATCAAACGGGCCTCCTCATACTTGGCATCCTCTCTCTGTTCTTCATCCTCACTTCCGCTTTCACTTATTACTTCGCTCTCTGTCGACTCCATGTTCCAGGAGTTGACTCAACGCGGTAAGCGTAACAAAAGAACTAACTTTCCCTTAGACCCTGTTCTTCAACAGTAGGTCTCTACCCCCCCCCACACCATTTCCTGCTTTTGTGCCCTGTCATCGTCACCAGAACCAGTCGTGGATCCTACCCTCCGACGAGCAGTACCGTCCATAAGTGAGTACCCTGCTCTCTGGAAGCTACCCAGCGATCACCCAGATTATCTTCCCCTACCAAGTAAATTTGGATGAACTGAGGATAAGGCCTTATACCGACTAAAGCAGAAGGAAGTAGCAGAGCGGAACATCAGAGAAGGGAGAGCACCTGATGACCTCCCACCTCTTCCAAGCGGATCCCAATTCACTCCTCCAGAACCCGAACCCGAACCAGAATCTTGTTCCCTACCCCACTACCCCCACTTCCTCCTTCAACCTCAGATTCCCCGTTCCTTCCTGAATGGCCTTTACCCTTCGGTGGATATGCTCCATTTAATCTGGACGATCCCCCTCCACCCGAGGATCCCCCAGTTTTCCCCACAGACGACGATGACGATGACAAGATGCCGGAACTTAAGGCCGGACTACCGGAAGAATTCTCCGGAAACGGTGCTGATGCCAACTGGTGGCTGCATGCTATGGATGCATACTTCTCCATCAATGAAAAGTACGATGACCAAGCAAAGGTCATCACTGCCCTGAATAGGATGAGTAAGGGTAAAGGACGGGTGTACTCCGAAGGATATTATGAATGTCTCACTAAAGGAACCATCCCAGCTGCTGACAACACCTGGGTGAAATTCAAAACGGACTTCCGAGCCATGATGGCTACCCACAACGAGGCTGCCGCGGCAAAGCGAAAGCTCTATTCGCTGACACAAGGCCCAAACACCGAGGAAGCCTTCCATAAGTTCACTACCGAGTTTCGCCTCCTCACTTCCCAATCTGGACTGCATGAACAGTCTGGACTTTGCGAAATCTTCAGCAGGGGAATCCACACGGACCTCATGAAAATGATCCTCAGAGGGACAGAGCCCACCACGGTTGACGAATGGATCGCTGCAGGAGCCAAGTTCACTTGACAGTCCGAGTGAATCAGAGACATCAAGGGACGGAAGCCCAGATTCAGATACCAAACCGGATCCTCTAGCTACCGTGACCCAAACACCATGGATGTCGACGCTATGAACGACTACGTCCGACTTTCCCCTGCCAAGCGAGCTTGTCTCATGAAGGAAGGCAAATGCTTTGTGTGCAAGAAGCCAGGATGTTCTTCTAGGAACCACCGGGGTAATAGGGGACGAACCAGAAGGTCATACCCCCGCTATGATGGTAAGCGCCCACAGGAACAGACTTGGACCACCAAGGATAAACCTGCAGAAATGAAGGAGGAGAAGAATGAGGCGATCAGAATGGTGGAACAACTGGTCGCCAAAGGGCATGGAGTGAAGGAAATGACAGAAGCCTTGCAGGAGATCTACATCAAGGATCAACCGCCAAAATATCTGAAGAACACAGGAAGCTCTTCAGAACAGGTAAACCAGGTCTGGACTGTCCCCCAAAGGAGGGGTAGGATCTCGGAAGAACAGGTAAAAGAACGGCTGAGGAATTTTTAGAACAGCGTCAAGGACCGACTACTCGAACGCCTAGAATGAACCCTGTTGTAGATTCTTTAGAGGACAAGTCAATTTTAATTCCTCTACAAGTTATATAGACCCAGGGTACTAGCTAGAGATCACTAAGCTGGTTCTATGCCTGTATCACTGCAATAGTCACTGCCCTTGTTACGCTTACTGTGAGCACGTGCCCAGGCGGAATAAACACGAGTCGAAGAGAGGTTGGATCAATAGTGAGCCGAAGGCAAACCTTGTGCACTGTGAGCTAGAGGCCCGGCGGAGTGCACGTCCTGTACACAAAGTAAGGCCGACGACCAGCTAAGGCGTGACCTCCGATGAGCTCGACTCTTAGTAGAGCAAGGCAGCTTGAAATGCGAGCGAGGTCAAGAGGGACGAGGTCTTGACGTCCTGGCACCAGTACACCAGCGAAGCGAGTAAGATTGCAAGGGGCCCACTGAAGGGCAGCGACTATTGCAGTAGTACAGGCGTGAACCTGCCTTACAGGCGTAGAACTAGCTTAAGGGTCACTAGCTAGTACTCTGGCCTCTATATACCATCCAGAATGGTGCACAGACCATCTAGGCAAAGGGTGTCCTCCTAAAGAGGAACAATAGCCTTCCCACATCAGGAAGGGGGCGAATGTTACACTTACTGTGAGCACGTGCCCAAGCGGAATAAACGCTAGTTAGGGAGAGGTCAGATCAATAGTCAGCCAAAGGCAAACCTTATGCACTGCAAGCTAGAGGCCCAGCGAAGTGCGCGTCCTGTGCACAAGATAAGGCCGACAACCAACTAAGGTGTGACCTACTACGAGCTTGACCTGAGGGGCGAGCGAGGAGCGTGAAATGCGCACAAGGTCAAGAGGGACGAAGTCTTGACGTCCAAGCACCAGTACACCAGTAAACCAAGTGGGATTGCAGGGGCACACTGAAGTGCAGAGGGATTGCAGTACACAATGGCATAGAACTAGCTTAGAGTTCGACTAGCTAGTACTCTGGCGTCTATATACTCTCCAGTATGGCGCACGGGCCATCTGGGCAAAGGGGTGTCCTCCTAATGAGGAACAAAGGCCTTCCCACATCAGGAAGGGGGCGAAGGGCAATACCTGAATGGCAAGGTGGCCATCAGGGCTAACGGGATCACGCTGTCAGGAAGAGTGGAAGGTGGTCATGGAGACCAGCAGGATCAGAAGGAGGACTAGGTGAAATGTGAACCTAGCCTGGCATAATGCCTACGATGGGAATACTCATCCATCGGGCATACACGGCTGGACGGAGGGTCAAGAACAGTGCTCCGCAGCAAGGGGAAAACTAGCTTATAGTACAAGGGATCCACTGTCTGGGTAAGCGAGGGTCAGCGAGCATGGTAACAGTGGATCGGAACATATCGTAGCCACGACGGGAACTCCCATCCGTCGGGCAATCGTGGGTTGCCTATAGCAACCGGGCGTCATACCGAGTCATGCCCCCGATCTAGGCATTGGGGGCGGTCGTGTCGCGAGGGCTAGGGTCCATGGTTACCCCTAGGGCCGAGGGTGTCTGAGGTTGCCCCTCCTGGGCGTCGCGAGTGCTGAGGGAACGAAGGTTACCCCTCAGGGATCACAGTTTAGCGTCATGGCGGACGTGTGGTAGTTTAGCATTGTTCCGGACGTGTGGTGAAAGCCAAGGGAACAAGGGTTACCCCCCGGGGCCATCAGAGGACGATGGTGGGTCAGTGGTGTACTCCTGGCAATGAGTACTGCATGAGCGAGCGTACGAGCTCCTCAGGGCGGAAGGCGTCTGCTAGGCCTTCAGGATAAGCGTGTGTCCCGTCTGTCAAGGGCGAATGGTGAAGAACAAAGGAAAAATGAACGAGGGTCCGGTGTGTCTGGTCCAGCAACCAGGGAAAACCGTAACAGCGAAGGTCAGTACCTGAATGGCAAGACGGCCATCAGGGCTAATGGGATCCCACTGTCAAGAAGAGCAGAAGTGGTCATGGAGACCAGCAGGATCAGAAGGGAAGACTAGGTGAAACGTAAACCTAGTCTGGCATAATGCCTCTGATGGGAAAACTCATCCATCGGGCGTACACAGCTGAACGGAGGGTCAAGAGTGGTGCTCCACAGCAAGAAGGGGAATACTATCATAGTGGGATTCGCTGTCTGGCATAATCACAACGGGAACTCCCATTCATCAGGCGATCGTGGGTTGCCTATAGCAACTGGGCGTCATCATGAGTCATGCCCCAGATCTAGATATCAGGGGTGGTCGTGTCACAAGGGCTAGGGTCCATGGTTACCCCTAGGGCCAAGGGTTCAAGGTTACCCCTCCGGGGCATCGCAAGTGCTGAGGGAACAAGGGTTACCCCTCAGAGGTCCAGTTTAGCGTCATGGCAGACGTGATGGAGGAATGGTGGTGTACTCCTAGCGATGAGTACTGCATGAGTGAGCTTACGAGCTCCTCAGGGTGGAAGGCGTCTGCCAGGCCTTCAGGATAAGGGCATGTCCCGTCTGTCAAGGGGGAATGGTGAAGAACGAAGGAAAATAAACAGGGGTTCCGGCAGGTCTGGTCCGGCAACCAGGGAAATCCATAACAGCCCTTAGGTGGGCCCCTGCAATCTTACTTGCTTCACTGGTGTACTGGTGCTAGGATGTCAAGACTTCATCCCTCTTGACCTTGCTCACATTCCAAGCCCACCTTGCTTGCATTCCAAGCCCACCTCGCTCACATTCCAAGCCCACCTCACTCTCTGAAGAGTTGAGCTCATCGTAGGTCACACCTTAGCTGGTCATCAGCCTTACTTTGTGTACAGGACGCACACTCTGCTGGGCCTCTCACTCGCAGTGCACAAGGTTTGCCTTCAGCTAACTATTGATCCAACCTCTCCTCGACTAGTGTTTATTCCACCTGGGCACATGCTTGCAGTAAGCATAACAGGTGTTGCACCTCTCAAGGTTCAGGAAGAGGTGGTTGAAGCGGGTCATCTGGTGGGAGGTTACCATCCTGGTTGTGCTGCCAAGTGTCTTCCAGATGCTGGACTGCCTGGTCTTCCCTCCACCCGAATGCTAAGATGAGGGCATCCCTCAGAGGACAGGCCTCATTGGCTGCAAAGTCTGGCATGGGCAGTGTGTCCTGGTCCATGACTGGGGAAAAAAGGGGGTGAAGAAGGGAAGAAAAGAAGGGGAGGAAAGAGATGACATGAAGGAGGGATGGGTGCAGGAAAGACAGTGTGACGAAGCTTTCAGGCAAGCCACAGAAGGGAGCGTCAACAGTGCAAGGAGCTCAGAAGCAAAAAGCATGGGAACTACCTTGCTCGCTGGTCCAAAGATCTCACATTGCAGCAATGCTCATGCCTCACCTAGCCATAATGCACTCAATGGTCACAGTGAATGAGCTCACCATCATTCAGAGACATTCTGTTATGCTTACTGCGAGCACGTGCCCAAGCGGAATAAACGTCGAGGTCTAGGAGAGGTTGGATCAATAGTGGCCGAAGGCAAACCTTATGCACTGCGAGCTAGAGGCCCAGTGAAGTGCGCATCCTGTGCACAAGATGAGGCCGACGACCAACTAAGGTGTGACCTACGACGAGCTCGACTCTAGGGGACAAGCGAGGAGCGTGAAATGCAGGCGAGGTCAAGAGGGACGAGGTCTTGACGTCCGAGCACCAGTACACCAGTAAAGCGATAGATTGGGCACCGAAGTGCAGCGAGGTACAGGGGCAACGCGAGTTGCAGTATCTATGGCGTAAAGCCACGTCTATCGGCGTAGAACTAGCTTAAGGGTCACTAGCTAGTCTCTGGTGGTCTATATACCATCCAGTATGGCGCACGGGCCATCTGGGCAAAGGGCGTCCTCCTAAAGAGGAACAAAGGCCTTCCCACATCGGGAAGGGGGCGAAGGGCAGTACCTGAATGGCAAGACGGCCATCAG
>JBBPTB010000489.1:0-19544 GCA_038093875.1 Boletus tylopilopsis | reverse complement strand
CTCTAAAACAGAGGCCATCCATTTGGGAACCTGGGAGAGGTACATGATGGCTCCTGCTCTTACCCGTGAGACTACCAAGCAGTCAGAGCAGGCCATCAAAGGTCCTGCATGACCCCAAGCTGCCTGTACCGGGTAGCCATATGAACTGCAAGGCTGCCCAACGACATCGACCGATCAGGGTCCTTGCGGTCGGAGGCCAAGGGCTTCTCGGTCGAGGACAATGGCCTCATCAAGGTCCTGCATTACCCCGAGCTGGTCGTACCGGGTGTTGAGATGAATTGCAAGGTTGTTCAACGACATAGACCGATCAGGATGTCCATGCGGCCGAAGGCCAAGGGCTTCTCGGTCGAGGGGAATGGCCTCCTCAATGTCTCTCATATTTCCGAGTTGTTTGTAGCGACGCTGAGACGAATTGCAAGTTGATTCAAAGAGACATCTCGTTCTGCGTGGCCAGGCCGGCGAAGCCCCAGCGCTTCACGATCGAGGTCAACCGCCTCGTCGATGCAATTGGTCCCCCCGCCGCGCTCATACTCGTCGGCGAGAGACTGTGCGCGCGCATGTAGCTCTTCAGGTGTATCATGTGTTGGTTGTCCGCACTGAGAACAACATACACATACCTTCTGAATTCATGCCTGCTCCCCAACCTCAAAGGCCGTACAGCAACAAACGATGTGATGGTAGCTGCTGAAGAGGGCCCTGAGGCCCTAGAAAGGCAATACCCAGGTTCTATCATTAGCACACCCAAGTTATTATAAGCACCGTACCAAATGGCTTGAATTTTGTTTCGTAAGCGTCCAACTCAGTCGTCGCAAGACGGATCGGGGTTGACCCAGGCCACTGGAAAGAGACAAGCAGGCGCACACGCCGCCGCGCCGAACGGCCCCGATAATATATACTGATGTGGAAGTTGTGTGTCCACGGGCGGTTCGTTCGCGGTTTGTTGAGAGCCCGGCGACCTTTGCCTCCTTTTTTTGGAGTGGGCTTCTGGACCGTGGATTCGATTCGATCATAGATGGCAGCACTCCGAGTGTGGTAGCGGACGTGTGTGCGTGTTTGGGGCAGTGCCTGCAATCAACCAGCGCCAGCAGTGTCCATCTTGGGTTGATCTTGAACGTCACACACCGCCGGTGGTTCCATGTGTCTTTGCCAGTGAGCCGTATGCACGACTGGTTGTTATCCTACCACTCTCTGGTTTTTCCACGCGTGAATGGATGCGTTCTTGGGACACTCGCCGGTCGGTGTGCATACTGGTTTCCATGCAAGTCTTGCTGGTGCCCATTGAGGTGTCGTTACTGTGACATATAAATGTGACTCCCACAGTACAGTAGACTAACGAATACCCCACATAGCTCATAGCATCTCTGGTCTCCCAAACTGCCCTGGCTCACTGTAAAATCTCTTGGATAACCCATACTCCCTAATACCCCATAGCTCTGGGCTACTCCCGAGAGGTATCTGTTAGGAGGGAATAGAGGTCATCAGTATACTAATTCCTTACTCCTTGTAATCACGACCACCTTTGCTATAATCACACCCGAGGCCACGTCGCACTCGAGCTCCCAACCGAAACGACGAACGAAAGAAAAAATACGTTAGACGATACATACACACATCACAAGGCATATATATTCCTCATTCCAAAAAAAACTTTTGAAACAATGAAAGAGGGTCATCGACAGGCCGCAACCGTGACGGCGTTGGTTCAAAAAGTGATACAAACGGCAAGCATGATGGTACATTTTAACGCACGCGCCAAAGAGAGAAGGAGAGAGACGGAGCGAAAGAAAAGGGCAATGCGAAATGGCCGACTCTGTGCGTTCGTGTGCGTTGCTGTACTCGTGTAGATATAAACGTGGGGGTGTCGCAAAAGTGAACAAGTCAGAAAATATTGTGAAAGGAACAAAAGAAAACATTAAAAACATAACAAGCCAAAAAGACGATACAAGATACGGAATGCATATGGTCGTCGCAAAGGCGATGGACATTAGCGAGTGTCAGGAGCTTACATCTCCATTCCTTCCTCCCCGAATCCGAGTCCGAGCGCATGCGTCTGGGCCTTGTCCCGTGCTCGTCCAGGACGTCGACCGCGCAATTCGTCCTCGCATCGATCTGTCCCATCCAATCTCATGCACCCATCCTCCATCTCCAGATCATCCGCACCGTCTCTGAATCCGCCTCCATTTGACTCTGCAAGAGAAGGCGGCTTCGAAGACGCAGACGAGGACACGGACAAGACGACTGAAGATTCCACAGATGACGAGGACGAGGACGATGAAGAAGACGCAGGTTCACCCCTGAGTACCGCCAATTCCCTCTCCAGCGTCCGATTACGCTCTTCCAAGTCTCTTCCTCTCGAAGATTGTATCGATACGAGCTGTTGGAGGTAACGAATATACTCGACAGACTAGCCGACGCGTGAGACACGGTGTATGCGTACCGAAAGAAGGACGTACTTTGCGGAGAATCATACCCTTGTTAGCTTTGATCGTCGTTTGCTCATTCAGATTCCCAATGGCAGTAGATGCAGGCGTAGGAGAAGTCGGTGCCAACGCTTCGCATTCCTCGCTCGGGTCCTTTTTGACCGTCGATCCCTCTTCTGGTAAATCGGGTAATCCATCCTCGGTGGGCAAGACGTGCATTCCTGTTGACACCTATAATCAGACAAGGCCATTGCAACACAAACGAACACGATCACGTACCCGATTCACTTAATATGCCCATCGTAAACAAGTCCTCGGCAAGGTTCGGCCCGGAAGCCGAACCAGCAGGTGGTGCGGCGCCCGGGGCCACGAGTGGGCCATCGCACTCAAAAAGAACACCCGGAATTAAGCCGGCTAATTCACCGATACGCTCGTTAATGTTATCCCGCCTTCGGCGCTCGACAGCATTGTGAGATTCCCGGCGTCTGCGTCGTTTTTCAGAGAGGTGGACGTCAGGATCGTGATGTTTGGCGGTGGGAACGACCTGGGGAGCAGAGGGAGCGGGTTTGGAGAGGCCGCTTACGTGCGAGGCGGGGAGGGAGGATCCAAGGTGATGTGCTGTAATACCGTCTATGGATAAACCGTTGAGTGTTTCGACGTCGGTGGGGGATATGCCCATGTTGGGTGCAGGATAGTACGGCGATGAGGGGGTCTGTGCGGAGTAAGGGTATTGTGTATGGTGAGAGTGTGGGTGGGCGTGCTGGAGACCAAAGGAGTGCGAGAGGGAATCTGGGGTGGGGAGATTGTAGTCCGAGGGAGCACTGGCACCGTTTGGGACAAAGAAGCCGCCCATGGCGTTTCCGCGGCCGGGGATGACAATTGCGTGGGGGTGGGGACGAGGCGGAGGACTTGTGCTGGATACGTGCGAGGACATGGAGTTTGCACGACGATCGCGGCGGACGGATCTCGTTGGGCCAACGGAAGGGGCGCGGGAACGAGAACGAGAGCGATGGGTAGGAGATGGTGTCTGTCTGTACTGGAATGGAGCCACCGGATCTGGGTGTGGCTCGTAGCGCATGGAGGAGTTGAGAGCGGGGAGGGTCGAGTTGAAGTGGGCATAGTCGGTCTGGTAGATATCCTGTTGGTGGTGTTGCTGAGCTGGCGTGGGTGCGGATATGTCGAATATGTTGTGTCTGTAGGTCTCTGCGTTGGGTGAACGAGAATGGGTGGATCGTTCGTGCGAGGAAACGTGGGGTGGATCGATAAGATTGGCGAGCTCGTCCGCAAAGTCGATCGGCTGCTGGGGATGAGATGCGATTGCCTGGGCGGGGAATTTGCGGAACGGCTCAGGTAGATAGGAGATGTTGTGGGGCATGAAGAGCTGGTCGTCGCGGTCGTCTTCTGGGGTAGAATTCGGGGAAGCAGTGTGCGTAGGAGATGGCAATTGGAAGCCATCTTGTCTGACGAGCGGGGGATATGCCATCGAGAGAAAAAAAAAAAAAAAGAAAAAAGAAAAAGAAAAGCAAAAAAAAATATTAACGAGCGATTCAATGAACAAGTCACAACTCAAATAAAATATCTTTTCGGGGTCTTCGGTCCGGCTATGGGAATTGTCAGGCACGTCTATTTACTCCTATTTATTTTCCCCACACTTTTGGACGAAATCGAAGTCGAACAACTTTCCCTTCTTCTCTTGTGAGTTGAGTAGTTTCCATCCGTGTAAGCCGGAAAAACGCCGTCAGCTCTCTTGACGAGTACCGGCGCAACAACATATATGTGTCTGTTTTCCCAACTCTAGTCAGGAACCCAACGTCGGCGACCCCACGCATTCCACAAAAGCAAAACAGATCGCGCGTTCCAGAAACAGAAACCCGTCAACGACTACATACGACCGATGCAACGAGTGGCCTCATGACGCCGACCCTGATATAAACAGGTATCACTGCATTCAAATAATGCCCGCCCCCTGCTTCGGTGGCGAGCCGGCTAAATGCTTCATCCGGTTGCCCAGTGCAATCGAAACGGTACCGTAGAGGTTATGTGTGTCTAATCGCACATCAGGCCCAGGTCCCAACCATACTGGATCTCGCTCCGATGCCCAGAATGAAGGGCAAACAGAAAACAGAAACAGAAGCGTCCACGTCCAACTTTCGAACTCTCAGGCGGGCCAGGCTTCCTGACTTCGGCCTTGCTTTGATACGCCCATATCCGCGGGCGAGCATTCTACCGCCTAGCCAAGCACGACCAGGGATATAACAAACGCGTCCTTCATATCCGACATGAACGTCTGAATTCCATGCAAGAATGGAAGGGCCACTCGACCTGCGACTTGGCCCCCGTTCGCACGCACGCACGGTCCGGTACGGCCCGCCTCCTTCGATGTTGCGTCGCCAAGCGCGATCGCACCTCGGTTCACAACTCTAGATCCGATGGCATCCATTTTAAACAAACTACTAGCTTGAGGAACCGTTCATGAAATGCGACCTCTGACTCCGCGTTGCAGGTAGTACGCATGTCGCCAGCGACGACACCGCACTCTCCAGTGTCTGATAATCGTACATACCATCGATCAACGTGTGACCGCTCAGAAGGAAAAAAGAAAAGCGTCGTTTCATCCCCCTGCGACGTGAAACTTTGATCCTTCAAACGCTGCGATGACATGTCAAGGTGATAGTCCACTATGGGTTCGGCGCATCGTACCGGACCAAGGACTCTATTTTAACCTTGTGCTTCGCGGCCAGCCGCTTTTATTTTCTTGACAGGGGCGTGGGTGTGAAAAAAAACAAATAATCCGAGGATGAGATGTGGCCGTTTGTTTCGTCAGCGAGACACTTCGTCAGATGGTACTTAGTTGGGCACGCCTTGGACGGCTGCCCGTGCGATGCGGTGGGACGGGGCGACGCGTAGAGCCGTGTCTACGCTACGTGCTTGGCCCGACGAAGAAGATGCTTGACGGCGTCAAACGGTTTCCCCGCGCACACACACACGCGGGGTACCCGGCCAACACCATATATTCAGATCCCCCCCGTGCAGCTGCATATCACCACCGATGATCACCCCCCATCATGATCTCCGCCCACAAGTTCCTCCATCATGTTCCTTCCCCAACGTGCCTGGCCCTGCCCCAAACGCTCCACCCCCACGCACGCACGTCGACGATCCATTCTACCCATATCCAGCCCGGATGTCAAGGTTTTTATTTACCACAAACACGCTTTGGCGTATCTATATCATCCCTCGTTCCCGGTGCTGTCGATAAATCAAATATGTATATGAAAGCATCGTTTTCTCCAAGGGGGGCGGCATGTCCCGCGACAGTGATCGTCGTCGTCCTAACCGTGTTACACAGCGCCCTTTCCCTTGTTTGGTATACGTCCTGTCCTTGACGGAATCGACCGACGGCCAATACGTACGTATATTTACGTTATAAACTGGAACCATGAAGACGGTCAAGCCTCACGACGCACCTCTGTGGTGAACCAAAAACATACACCCAGATTGCCAGTCACACCATATGGACGCGGGGGCGTGCGCTTCCGAGTTCCAAGAGCTGACGTAAACACTCAACCCGACACAATGGAAAGTTTGGACGTTGCAACCCAAAGTCGTGGTGAATGGCGCACCGCGTCGCACATGGGTTAAGCTAAAAGTAAATGGGTGTGCGTATCGGCATCGATTCATGTCCCCGGCACTGCTCTCTAACAATAGGTGTTGCTCCTCGTCGACGATGCTCCGGCCACGCACTGGCTATGAGTGCTGAAAACGGAAGTTGGGTCTGGCGCGTGCGTACCGCCGGAGCAGACGAGTTGCTGGGCGAAATCCAAGTTCCAGTTCCGTCGAGATCGTCGCCCTACCACCGTTGAGATAATCCGGTCATAAAGCGAGTGACACACGCAAGTTCATCCATATCGTTCGACGATGAAGACGGATATACGGATATAGATATGGATGATAGATTATGCTGTGCGAGGGAGAGAGAGAGAGGGAAATTTGCCCAACGAGCCGCCGATAATGAACAGATCCGAGCCGTGTGGTCGTCGAACCCCCTGAAACACGTAAAAAGAAGGCGTTCAAGCGCAGCGCAGCGCGACAGGAGAGTGCCACATACCCGAAGACGGGTACATGACAAGGCACGGCGTAAAGAAGCTGTGGTCGCAATTGCATGCGTGCATGGTCGTAGATCAGTGATGCGGCGCGGGATGGGGGCGGGGACGCATATCTGATACAATGCTGACAATGCCGTCCGATGGGACGTGCGAAGGAAACGCGCCGTGGATAGACGGCGGCGAAATATAGACGTGGAGGCTGCGTAGGAGACGAAGCGTCGGCTCGTCCGAAGTGACGGACCTTCGACCTTACCATCTTTGGCGAAGGACACACATCGATGGCATATCTGCGCCGATTGTGGTAGGTATCCTTAGACGCACCTTGAACCAAAGTTTCACCAATCTCGTCCGCGATTGGTTCGCCGTCAATTGAACGTGAGAGCGAGGGGAGGAGGGGACAACATGGGGATCCAAATTGCGCCCCCTAAAAAGGGGGGTGCTGAATATAATGCGATAACGAGCATGATAGCGTTGATTTCGTGGCGATGATGCCGATAAGTTGAGAGAGATGATGACAGCACTGACGACTTGACCGCAAACTGGGAAAAAAAATAACATGAGTGTCCGAGCCCCGTTTTTCTCAAAGGGTGTATTGTTGGCACGTACAACTTCAGCTTGACGTAATCTTCACCTCTTCTCAACGGCCAGTGCTTTTTGGTAAACATCCCTGCAAGTGGACATATACGCCGGAGTTGAGAGAACAGACCGTAGGTAGACGCTGAGAATGCATCATATGCAGAACGAGAATTCTCGTTCGCGCCGGCATGAACGTGCTTGGAATCCACACATATCGTCTTACAAACATTCGACGCCTATAGCCTATCGGGGATCGAAGAATTGTTAACGTTTCATACCGTGGGGTTTCCCGAATGTGAATATATGAACCGCCTTCGGTCGTCAACGACGACCAATACCCATGAAGCGGGTGCAAGTGCGGCATTTGACAAATATTGCGGACGGAACGGTCACCGTATTGGACATGGCGCTGAGCCCAATGAGGGCGCACGAACACAGGTCGTACGACCAGCACGAATGCGCCTGTGGAACGATCTCGACTGAGACAACGCGCTCCTCGACAACGGTCGTCGAGGATCCTGTTACAATTATCCGGTGGACCCCAGACACTGCGGGGTTTTGAAAAAAATATCCCGGACAATGTTGCGGACGACGTTGACAGCGACGTGACAAGGTCCATGTGCGCGCTTGCGTCATGCAGTGACTCTGAGCTGGGACGCAGAGCATCATATGTCATATCGTACACGTCCGCGGCGGATGCGTCGCCAGCCTGAGTTCGGAGCATACAGACGCTGGTGTTGAAACTCACCAGAGTTCGCCGTGACGGTCCGTGCCATCCATGCATCGTTTCAGGTCTCATCGCCATCGACTCCGATTTGAAAATGAGATTGTTTGAACTGCGAGTGCCTTGCGACGACGAGGAAGAAGGTTCGAGTTGGGATGAATGGTGGAGTGACGTTTCTTTGGAAGGGGCCCGCTGTTGTCTCAGATTGCATGTTCCGGCGGCTGCTATTAGTCGTCCCATGCTCGTCCGTTTACAAGGGCCGCGCGCCGGACATGGCTCGCAAAGGAGTGGACGGAAAAGAGGTGAGAGAGGTGAGTCGCTGGCACAATCGTTCATCCCATCTTTATCATCCTTGGACGCATCGCCATCGTCTCGTCAACTGTGCTCACCTGACTGGCTCACCAGACAAGTCACGCCGCCGGGCGCATCATCGCCGGAGGTCACCTGTCAGGTTCCCCTTCTCGATTCAAATGTTGTTCAACCACTTGATCAGTCACCTTCCGTACGCAATAGCACACCACAACACATGCGTGATTGGAACGTTTTGATCCACACACGAACAGCATAACGATAGGCCCTGGAACACCAGAAGAAAACGGACGCCCATGTATCTCGACCACGTTTCCAATGAAATGGGTCATCTGGTGATGGTAAGGGGCTTCTTCCTCAATGCTGTGTGGCTCATCTGACTGCGATAGATAACGGAATGCATGACGAGAGGAATCAGCTGTCAATCAACCAGTGCAGGTCTCTTGGCATGTGTTCATTTTTCATTTTTCATTTTTTTTTTTCGATAAGACAAAGCTTGCACTGAGATCAACCGTGCTTAGGATCTGCGAGTACTCATTGATATGAGTTACGCGACTGTTCTCAAGGTAACGGTGTTATCAACTATACCATATACACCAAATGTTGGCGTGCTCTACTAGCCGCCGACCCTCGGTCCGCGTGACAACTCTATTTCTTGTTCATCACACTCGTCACAAATTGACGTCCTCCACGTGCAATACCGTCGAATGCTCGCAGCTATCTCACTCCTGTCCCTAGGTGCGATAAAGAAAGCCAGGAAGTTGAACGTTTCGTGGTCGTTGTGCCCAGTCAGGGAGATGCCTCCATGCCAGTGCGATCCACGACAGCGATTCGGATAATCACACATACATTACCCTCGAGATACGGACGCCGCGTTCGTATGCTCGACCTGACAGTAATCGTCCCCTGGGCGTCTGCTACAGGCTCACCGGAGTACTACAGCAAGCGCACTGGCGATGTCTGGTCTCCCCTATATAAAAGGGGTGGCTGGTCCCTCTTTCATTCTGCATCCACTATCGTCCCGGCATACACCAGGCTCGATCATGTCTTCTCCATGTTACACAGTTTGGGGGCACGGTCAGACGCATCGGGTGAGTATTGGTGTCGGACTGGCGACTTGCCCTCGTGGATTAAAATTTGACGCCCGCTGCCTAGTTGTCAAACCTTTGGTGGAAGCGGAAGCGTGCAAGGCAATGGCGACGAGAAGTAACGTGGTGACATACCCAACGTAAGTTGGTCATGTTGTCTGGAGGGTCGACATTCGAACGTGCTCGCGACGTTTGGTATCCGCTGACCGCGCGCGACAGGCATGCAACACCGCAGGGAAAGAGCGTGAAGATTCATTTGCTTGTCATGTACGTGGTTGGTGAATAGAAAAGCTTTATGCGATGGTAGGAATGGATACCAAGAGAAACACATGCACCAACGGGAAAGAATCGTATATAAAGATATACGTGCTTAAAACGCAAAACAACCAAAAAGCAAAGTGCAAGCGTTCTTGGGCTGGGCACCTTGGAAACCTGTTCTGCATGACTGATCAACATATGTCGTTGTATACAAGTATGTGGTAGTTTACCCTGAATTCGCTTTACAACCCGCAGTGGCTGTTTAACAGCTGCGCAACGTTGACTGTGACACCGTCCAACGTCTCCGGGTCAGCGTTACTGCCGGTAAGGTAATTCATGCTCTCCATCGAGATAGTAAAGCCGTCCGGGTTTTGAAGGCCATTGTTAATGGCAGTGAAATTGATACTAGTGGAAACTCCACTAGGGTTGGTATACGTGAGTTCCCAGCAGGTGCCACAGTTCGGCGAGTCCCAGCCATCTAGCATCGGTATTCCTCCGATAGCTGGGAACGTTGGAAGTTGGGCAAAGACGCCATACCCGCGAGTCTCTAGACCATAGTTCGGTCCGTTTGAGCAGGCTACACTGGTGAGGGGGGTCTGTCCTGCATCGTACAAGTTATCATACCACAGTGGGTATGTGTCTCGACCTCTGCTGACTTTGTGGGATGTGTTTTGGAAGAGCGCGGGGGTAGCAAGGCCGACTACGGCGGCGAGTCTGACGAGTTGCATGGTAGTCTCCGAGTGGAAACGATCCTGTTAGTGGTGAGTCACGACGGGCGGTCACTTACTTTTATTCTTTGTCATCTTCCAGTTTGGGGATGAATCAATCCGACTCTGACCTTTGTGATGTGAAGTGTGGAGCCTATCCCGTGAACCGGCGAAAGCAGAAAACTTGCGATGGGAAAAAATGGCGGGAGGATGGAGTGGCTAGCCATATGTGTTGAATCTCCTGGATTTGCGCGCCAGCAAACGCATCGCAGAACGAAAGATTTGCCTGATAGAGCGAAATTAGCGTACTTGGGATTCCCGGAGTGTGAAAGGCTGGCCCCATTGCCAGCTAGTTTCCCTTACTAGGGACCGGAAGACGTCGCAGTGCCTGAAAACCTGAATCATTGGACCCTGAATGAGAACTCGAATGCTCGCATTTATTTTTCAGCAAGTTATCGAGGTATTGTCTCTTGAGAGGGCGTGATGAACTGTCCGCCAAACGGCAGCGCAGAGCGGGAAACGAGCGTTGTCCTCCGTGGACGTGGAGCTACACGGTGAGGAACCACAAGTTCTTGGCCCGTCAAGGAAGATTGACCGTTCGTCTCCTCAGGTTTCGTCCACCATTGGATAAAGAGAGAAAGCGCCTGAATATCGGGAGATGACCCCGTCGAACTGTTCCATATCCACTGCAGAATCAATCTCTGGTCGAAGCGGGGCTGCTCAAAAAGACGTAGCAAGAAAAGTGAAAGTGTCACGTGTCACGTGTCATGGACAGTGACCACTTTGTCGCTGCGACCATTGAACTAACCTCAAGGATGGGACTAGCCAGATCTTACCACCCTCTCGGCTTGGGTGCACATCTAAACTATGATACACGTTTCGTCGACGTTGGGCGCCTTGTCACACAAAACGCCCTGGACAGACTGGACGTCAACCATTGTCAATGGGCCACTCTAGCCGTCGCATCGTTCCAACAGCCTTCACGGGAGTCGCCTTTGGTGAAACCGGCGCCCGTTATCGCCGTCAACGTATTGCCTCTCCTTGGTCGTTTGGACGTCATTGATGTAGAGAACGCGGTATTATACATTCCTCAGTGTCGCGCCTTGATGGCGGATACAGTGCAATTGCCAGCGTGGAAAGGCATACCGCGCAAGGTTGGTCACGATAACCATCTCGTCGATCCTCTAGACAGTTTATCGCCTTGTTCTGTTTTCGCAGTCTCTGTTTGCATACCCGCCCTCGCGACAGACCAATTGGATTCGGAGATGCTGTGTTGGTGGTTGGTCGAGCAATGACTTGTGAATGGAGGACTCAATGGCCGTCCCCGAGAAACTACCTGATGTATGTGCCGTGGACAACACATTCTTGTTCCAGAACCCGCTTGCTGACGCGGTCTCGGATAGGTTTGCTATTCGTCTTGGGTGCTGTCAGCCTTGAACAAGATCACGTGGATCGACAGCGGGAAGCTCATCGCTTGATTCTCTTCGCCCAGGGCCAAGAGACTGGCGGCATCGCTGATCTGCAGGGCGACATGGTTGATGTCTTTCACACCCACTTTGCAGTTGTGGGTGTATTGTTTACAATAACTCGTCCGATCTCTGCTTGGATATCCTCCCGGTCTAGTGGAGACCCGGTGTACTGCATGCCTGCGGGTATCATCGAAGCAAAGGGACTTCGGAAGAGATGGAAAGCACTGTCACGACGGCGAACATGATCTCGTACTTTACCTTAGTGGTTCTGGGTTCCGAATTCCTACCTAATCGAACGAGTTGTCACGGTTCTAGCAATTCCGATCATCCGGAGAGTATGCTCATGTTCTTTTATCAAGTGAGGCGCGACCATTGATGTGCAAATGAGTCCCGGCTGTGAAGTAATACTGCTGAACGGACGCACTTGCCTGTATTGTACTTCACTGTAGGAATTACTGCAAGCAAGGTTGCCGCCACCGCCGGCACTTCCCGAGTTGTCAACGAGCTCCGCAATGAGTACACACAACGCTGCCGCTGCAACGACCTCAGGTTCAACCAACCTCGAGAAAGTATAACTGCTAGTTGAGACGGTTCCACATCTAGCTGTACCATGCCGAAGACAGGAAAATGAGCCAGTGGAACGCTATGCTCAAATTTCTGACAACAGCCCCAACGCTGATAGTAAGCCGAGAAGCCGACTCGCATCGGTGGACTGCGACGATGAGCACACAGGAAAAGCTACTCGTACCCCTGCACGTATCGTACATACAGTCTCTCGGAAACGTGAGTCCCGCACATTTGCACCACCCCTAGTCGTTTACCATCGTACAGAACAAGGATGATCTCGCTTATCATCTCACCACGCACCTGCGAATGAACGCCATCTACTGGGGGCTCACAGCGCTATGCATCATGGGACACCAAGATGCACTCGATCGGGAGGAGATGGTCGAATACGTGATGAGCTGTTGGGACGATGAAGCAGGTCCGTGCCCTCGTTTGATTCCTCTAGTCTTGTCATCCACTCGACCTAGGTGGTTTCGGTGCACATCCAGACCATGATGCACATATTTTGTCGACGCTGAGTGCAATCCAGATCCTTGTCACCCAAAATGCCCTGGATAGACTGGACGTCGACCGCGTCGTCAAATGTGTGTCAACTTACTCGGTCCGCGCGCCTATTGCTCATAGTCTACTCTAGTCATCGCATCGCTCCAACAACCTTCGGGGGTGTTCGCGGGAGATGCCTTTGATGAAATCGACACCCGTTTTCTCTACATCGCCGTCAACGCATTGTCGCTCCTCGGTCGTTTGGACGCCATTGACGTCGAGAAGGCGGTATTATATATTCGTCAGTGTCGCAACTTTGATGGCGGGTACGGTGCAGTTGCCGGCGCGGAAAGCCATGCCGCGCAAGGTTGGTCATTATAACCATCTCACCGACCCTCTCGATGATTTATTCTGTTTTCGCAGTCTTTGTTTGCATAGCTGCCCTCGCGATCCTTGACCGATTGGATGAAGTCGATTCGGAGATGCTGTGTTGGTGGTTGGCCGAACGACAACTTGCGAATGGAGGACTGAATGGCCGTCCCGAGAAACTACCCGATGTATGCGTCACGAACAACACGTTTTGCTGCCGAAAGTGTTTATTGACGTGACCTTGGAATAGGTTTGCTACTCGTTTTGGGTGTTATCGGCCTTGTCGATCTTGGACAACCTCACGTGGATCGACAGCGAGAGGCTTATCGGGTTTATTCTCTCCGCCCAGGACCCAGAGACGGGTGGCATCGCTGATCGGCAGGGCGACATGGTCGACGTTTTTCACACACACTTTGGAGTCGCAGGTATGTTGTGTACAATAACTCGTCCAAGGGTCACAGTCGTGGAATTGATATGTCGCAGGACTATCTCTGCTTGGATATCCTGGTCTGGTGGACGTGGACCCAGTGTACTGCATGCCCGTGGGTATCATTGAAGCAATGGGACTCCGGAAGGGATGGAAAGCACTGCCGCGACGACCAGCATGACATCCTACTTCACCTTTGTGGATCTGAATTCAGCAATGTTGCTGGTCCGGAGAGTATTGTTCTTTGCCAAATGTGGTGATGTGGAAGTGTAACTTCCTGGATTTGCGCGGGGAAAACGCATTGCGGAACGAAAATTTTATGTCGCTGGAGTGTAAAGGGCTGGCCCCATTGCGCGCTGGTTCCCTTGCCAGATAGGAGAATGTTGTAGTGACTCAAAACTTAAATTGTTGGACTTTGATTGGGATCGGAACATGGAATTGAGTCGACTCGTCTATTGAATCAAGCGATAAAGGTGTTGTCTCTGGAGGAGGGGTGGCGATCTGTCCGAGGAAGAAGGATTCGAACAGTAGAGCGGGTGAGCCAGCACGAGGACGGAATTGTGTAGATCCCACAAACAAACATGCATTGCAAGAGAACGTAATAGACTCGAGTATCCAGGAAACGTCGGTATAGCAAATTTCGACAGTCAAGGTACAAGAAATCGTCACATGATATATAGTGTGGTGAGTTCGCTGTCGGCGTGACAGGAACGAGTAGCGAGTTCGAAGACTACGTGGAGACTAGTAAGATGATGTACTGGGACTGGGTAGGGGGGTATATACAAATGTCAGTGGCTCAAAGGATAACGGATGACGTAGGTGAGATGGGAGCGCGAGTCGGCGCGTAGGTGGAACGCGTTCCTTACAATAGGAAAACCAAGATGAAAAATAATTCCAGTTCCAAGGAGCATCATGCACTGAACGTCAAAGTATATCCAGGACACGTATCCCCTCTATCAGTTCTCTCAATATCGTTGGTGTGATCTCCTTTATCTGGACTGTGATCGGGCTCTCCGTAGCGATCCTTCTATATGCTGCCACATTGCGACTAGGGGTAAGTAGCAGCGCACCGAATGACTGCGTTAATCGAGCGAGAACTCGAACAGCCCGCATCTGTTTTTCAGTAAGCGGTAGAGGTGTTGTCTCTGGAGCTTGCGTGGCAGTCCGTCCACCACTGGAAAATGGCAGTGCAAAGCGGGAAGTAAGCTGCGCCCTTCGTGAACGTCGAGCTGCGGCCGGGGTGGAAGGATAAGGGACCAAAAGTGGTTCGTCTGTTATAGAAGATTGGTCGTCCGTCTCTTCCAGTGTCGTCTCCGTGGGTCGTCGGTCAAGGAGAAAGTCGATCCACGGAAAAATGAGGTATAGAGGCTTGAGCTGAGTAAGATCCTCCTCCGTCCTGATTTCCACAGTCCCGAGTGCGGCAGCCTCTCCGCTAAATAATTGCTCTGACCTGATACGTAACAAGGGCCCCAGCTCAAAGACAACACAAGGGATCGTCATCCGTTTCCCGGAGAACGATGGCACGCGGAGATCATCAAGTCTGTCATATAATTTGGTGATCAATGCAAGATCGTGTGACATGTTGAGCACTCCGATTATGATGGTCTTCATTTTGGCACCTGTGATGGCTTGTGGAACATGCGAGGTGACCGACTGCTTGAATACGCTGATGCGAGCCGGAAGACAGCTGTTAAAGCTTCCAGGTTTCCCAGTCCATGCAAGGATGCTCGTGTCCCCCGAGCTTGTGAGGAGCTGCGACAACAGTCGTCCAAGCGCTTGGTCCCCTTCACCATATACAACCGGCAACGAGATCCGAAATATACCAAGAAGAGAATATGCTTCATCTTCCAAGAGTGTTGTTTCTCGACTCGACGCGAGACACAACTTTTCCCGAATGTCATCTAGCCCAGGCTGGAGTGCCGTCAAGGCTTGTGTCGAGATACCCGTTGCTTCCTCCATCTCTGAGAGGATCTCGTGTGATTCTTTGTGGTTGGTAACGATGAGGCCCCTGTACAGCATCCAGTCGTCGTTAAAGAAGCGGACCACCTTTGATGCGTGGTATTCCTGGAACGTCCAGACCCGCGAGTTCCAGATACTCTTTACCAGATCCCCGCGTTTCGAAGGAGAGCGAACACCACGGAGCAAAACCAGGGTCTGGGCAGAACCTTGGTACCACTTGAACATTGAAACTAGGGCCTCTTGAAGAACGAAGTGATCTATTTTATTGATGCAACAGGTGTCGCTCCAGGCCCAATGCAGCCCCGCATCACGCACAGTTGTGCAAAACATACGGAGCTTGTTGTTGGTGGGAGATTCCTCGAGATCATAGACCGGAGTGCACATGACTTTCTCAAATAGAGGTTCGTTGTTTTCCCACTTGTGCGAAAACATCGCATAACGATAATAGTCTCTGACCTCTTGTTCGATGTGGACATGGTTGATTTTCGTCGTCATGGACAGGATCAACTCCTGGAAGACAGGGAGCGATTCAAATGCGGAGGCCTGTTCTAATTTGTCGAAAAGGCGACCAGAAGTGGTGTTGATCAGGATCCGGGGCAGATCACGGATAGCGTCCTGAACGGCATCTCGGATAAGCGCTCTCGCTTTCCTTGGGCTTACGTATTGGTGGTGAAGCCCTGGGAAAGAAAAGGTCAGGAGGTAAACTCTACCAGAATGTCAGCGTCCTCACCACGGATCACTGGATTCGACGACTGCGACATTTTTGACAGCATCACATCATATGCATTCATTGCATCTCCAAACTGACCAGCTTTGAGCAACGCTGCATATTTACTCTCATACCCCCATGGGGACAATGGGTCAAGCTCGATCGCCTGATCATGATCTATTGGCACGAACACCCGGATAACACAGAGTCACACACCTTGTTTGCATCATTCAACGCTGCCTGCCACAAGCCACAGGCAATATAAGTCTTACATCGTTTGATCAAGAGACCTTGTAGCATGGTTGGAACAAGGGAGAGAGCAGCTGAATATTGGGAGATTGCTTCGTCAAACTGTCCAATAACCCTTGCAGAATCGCCGAGGTCCTCTAACTTCCTGGAACAACGAGTTCCAATTTCTAGCGAAACATCAATAGAAGTACCATCAGATGGACGAATTGCTCACCAGAAACCCATTGTATCTTGTTATCTTGTATCTCCTGTCCACATTCAACTTTCATCGCAAAGAGACACTCCGCCACGTCCGTGATGCGGTTCATTGATTCGAGACATTCACATAGGGCCCGGTATATCGAGGATCTCGATACCTTGAGCTTTGATATAAAAGTGTCATCATTACACAGATATCGACCGAGAAAATGCACCTACTCCACCGGCAACTGCTACTGCATCCTGCCAGGACCCATCTATCAGTTTTATTTTTGCCCATTCAGCCAACACACTGTCACAACTCCATTCAGATGAGTTATCGAGTGTCACCAACTAATGGGACTGCATCAACTGGGTTAAAACCCGCATAGGCAGGAATGACTACCTTGCTTGCATCACCTAAGGCGTCCTCCCATAGCCCCATGGCCACGTAGATCCTGCCTCGCTTGGGGTAAATATTCTTAAGGGCGACAGGGCTCAGGGAGAGTGCGGCTGAATATTGCATAATTGCACCATCGAGTCGCTGAGCATGGACTGCTTTATCTCCAGAGTATTCCAGCTTTTCAGCGCAAGACCGTTTGAAACCTGTAGCAGGGTGATAATATGATATTTCCTACCGCAGCATGCGAGACTGCTTACCCACTGCCCAATCCACCCGCCCGTCGTGCTTTGTCAAATCCTTTGCCAATTCATTGTTCATTTTATGAAAACACTCGACTGCGTCGTTTACGCGGTCGGTCGTTTTAAGACGTTCACATATAGCTTGATAGATAAAGAATTTCGGAACAAGGAACTCCAAACCGAGAGTGTCAGACCCACGGGACATCGATGATGGCAAGACTCACGTCAATAGCGACATCCAAGGCATCTTTCCACGAGGAATTCACCAAGGTCGCCTTTACCCATGCTCTCAATAGGGGTAAATCGAGAGCCGCATGGCCGGTCGAAGAGTTATTTTGAGTGGTTTTCTTCCATGGTGTATTGTCGTCTAACTTGGGAGCCGAGAGACATCGTTTTGTAAAATCTGACGAAAATGGTTGAATACACGGTGACAAACTGGTAAAAAAAGAGCCCACCAGAGATCCACTCTGTTAGGGACCCGGTGGTATAAACCCATTCGTGAAGCATAGTTGCAAGTTCGAGAAGACAATGGGCTGCATCTCTAGTGCGACCTGCTGCGTACAGGGCTTCACAAAGGTGGCGCCGAATCGTGTTGCCCAGATCATCAAAATTCCAACCGAATATCTGTCAGAGATGTTGACTGTTGTTCGCATGTCACTGGACGGTCAATAAAAACACACCAGTGCAATGGAAACAAGACAAGGTTTCGCACAGTATCGTATTTCGGTTCGTGCACGCTCAAACGAATGTATCGCACTCTCATAGTCACTGCTCTGCATGTGCGAGTCTCCAAGAAGAAGAAGCATGTATGACTGCGGAGATGTCAATGGAGGTACGGCGGCGCGTCGTGCACATACCTGAACCACGGAATATATTGTGTCATAGTCCATTGTCGAGGTGAGGTCGTCGATGCGCGACAGTGCCTCATCGTGTTGTCCGGCGGTGAACAGAACAATAGCCTAAGCAAGGTAACAGATGGAAAATTCAGTTCGATGAGCGAGACATACACACCTTGATCAAAAGAAGACGATCCACGTCAGCTGGATCGCAGTGCCTAAATGCTAAGTCAAACACTCGACAACCTTCGTCCTTCTTCCCGTTTCTGACGAGCGCGACGCTCTTTGCGATGTACCCGCTAACGGAGGCTCGAATCTTGATCGACTAAAATGGCAAAATGAGCATAGAAGCGGGCGAGTAAATGAGGACGCACGTCGTCAGCATCTTCAGACACAAGGTCCGAATGTTGTAACCGTGATCGAATAAATGCTCTGTTTGCAAACGTGTGACAGTCGTTGCTGCCTGCGCTAGAGATGGTATCCGTGAGTGCTGCTTCGGCGTCGGCAAGACGGCCTTGCTTCCATAAGTCGAGCGCTGCCTGGGTAATGTTAATGAATGGTACCTAAGGTATAACCTATTCAGTTTGGTTTGTTGAATGGAGACAGAATTGGTTGAAAATAGTTGAGATGTGACACTTACAGTAGAATCGGGTAGGGGCAGGACAGTTCCGAGATCTTGGATAACGATTTTTCCACGTCCACTTATTGCGAGAAACCGGTCTTCTGAGGAGAGTGCGAGAGAAGTTATTTCGTCCGGATGCTGAATGAGACCGAGATCCAGCTGAATATGTGCCGACGACTCCCAGAGCGTGACGGTATTATTTGCAGAGTATGCAACGAATTCTCCATGATGCGACAGGACAATGCACGGGAAATGGCGGGTAGGAGGACTCACTGGCCACGCTGTGACTGGTGATCCGGTGGACGCGTCAAATTCCTTGATCATATTGTCGGAAATGACAAAAAGGTGGTTATGGAACCAGAGGAGAGATTTGTTGTAGGACGAGGTTACTCGGATATTTATTTCCTGTAACAGTCGGCCGTCATCGCTGTCCCAAATGCGGATGGAATCTTTACTGGCTGTCGCGATCCGATTGCCATCTGGCGAGTACTTGGCCGCCCTTGACGACCCCTTGTGCTTGAGTTTTCGTATCCGTGTGGGTGACAGCGAGACATCCCAAATAGTGGCGTAGCCGCCCCTCCCCATGACGAGCCTTGTCGAGTTGGGCGAGAAATCGAGTGCTCGAATGCCCTCGTCTTCCTTGTGCTTCCAGACCTGTTCCGAGTCGTATGTGTTCGCATTCCACACGAACAAGTCGCCCTCGTACGTCCCTGCTGAGATCCATAGGCCATTCCTGGACACAACGAGACATCTGACATCTGTTGTTTTCTTCGACATCATTTCTTTGCCGTCTGCCACTCGCCACACTCGAACACCTCGCCGGCCACCGCCCACGAAATACTCGCCG
>JBBPTB010000488.1:0-19551 GCA_038093875.1 Boletus tylopilopsis | reverse complement strand
AGGATGACGGTCGGGGTAGCGGTAAAGCCCCCTGATGAGAGCTTTCGCAGGCTCGAAACCGCACCCTCCGTCTCTCTACCCGTCCCTGTGCGTACCGATCCGAGCACGGACTCAGCGCGGACCTAATCCTCGGAGAGGGTCATCCGTCGGACGCAACAAACGGGCTCGATGGCCCAGGTCGGTCTCTCCTTGTACACAGACTATGAACTGGGCCCTTTCGGGGTCCCAGTTCGCCCATCCATGTCGAGCTCTAGATGACATGACAAAGATTGCTGAGCGCCCTTGTTGCATACCAATTGCATACTACTATATCATTCAACCCCTCCACTTTTCGCAGATATAAATCCACAAGCAGCCCTCCCATGTTACAGTGACAAACGTGAACTAAAGCAATAGACCAGCAACGATGACAGCAAACGCCGCACCAAAGACGCCGTGTATGCCGGCCCTCGCACTTACTCCGGCACCACTCGAGGGTGCTGCTGTCACATTGACGGGAGCAGGGGCAGTGGATGCATTCAAGGACATGTTGACATTTGGTGCAAAGTAGGTCGGTCCGTTCCCAGCGCCCGTAGTGTTAGTAGGTGCGAGGTACGGGACATACATATCAGGATTCAAAGCGCCGGGAATCGTCCCTGTAATGTTTAGCAACGGAAGGTTGTCTGTCGTGAGGTTGTTGTTCTGGTACGATGTAGCATCTGCAACAAATGCAAAGACGTCTGAGGGATCAGCGTAGGTCAGGCCAGAGGTTTCCATACGAGGAGATAGCGCGCACTGGCAAGGGTCTTGTTAGTGTCCTGGCGGCCAAGGTTGCCAAGACCCCAGTTATTCTGAACAGTAGAGAGCCTGACCATGTTAAATAAGGTGACGCCCCGAGTCAAACAAATAGCAACTCTTACGTCGAATAGTGAGTGTAAAACGTATCATCAGTCGTGTTCCATTGGCTTTGCGGGATGACATTCCCAAGCAGAAGGCTAAACACTTTGTTGTTGATAGTGTAGCTTTCATTCCTGGGGGGCAAGAGTAAGCAAAGTTGCATTATCCCAGAAATTGTCATACTCATCAAACGTCAACAAGATCAGTGTCCTGTCGCTGTTGAAACTGGAATCCTCCAACAGGGGCTGTAGCCAGTAGCGTAGCCAATCAGCGGCAAATTCGAGAGTAGTGTCATGTGCGTCGCTGCGATCAAGTTAGCGCGAGACATGATACGTTTTAGTAATGACCCCACTTTCGAAGGTTAGGCGTGACAAAGATCCATTGAGGGAGGCTATTATTGCCAACCTGCATTATGTATACACAGTGAGCAAGTAAATGGTCAGAAACTAAGCAATACGTACGTCAACAGCGAAATCATTGAAGTTCCTAATGCGTGGGGCACGTGTCGAATTCTGACTGACTGAATCATAGATGACACATGGGTTGTGCTTGCGCGCATAGTAGGTATAGTTATCAGGATTTGTGTAGTTGTAGCCTGAATAGTCATCTGTCGGCATATTTTCCTGGTAGGTCGCCCAGCTGATATTCTCTTGATCCAAGAGGTCGATGATCGTAGAGACATTGTTGGGAATGTAAGTAAGGGGATCACCCGCGAGTCCAAAAAAGTCGCCCCCGACTGATGCGATATAGTTGGGCTCACTAGGGTGGCTCACAGCGTAGTAGCTGGTGAGAATGATCCCCTGCGTACTCAGATTCTGGAATACAGCATTTGTGATGGCTTGCGTATAGTCGGTATTCTCGAGCCAGATTTGAATGAAGCGGTCAAAAACTGCGCCAGCTACGTCAGGACTGTTGGTGATCGTGCCGTTTGAAGCGCCAGTGTAGAAGGGAGACTGGTCGGTCGGGCTATGGATGGTATTTTCAAATGTGACGGTGTGACAATGCGGTGAGGCTTACGCTGCGGCAGGAGCAGTGAAGGTCGATGCGACTGACGCCGAAACAGACCCTATGGATGCTCCTAGGGCTCCGAACAGGATGGAGTAGTGGATGATCATCATGCTATTGTCAACTGCGGTCCAACTTGAAGGTCGTAGTGGAAACAAAGAGGCTCGTTGAACAGTTCAATGCACTGCCTTGATATACCCTCTCGGTAGCACACGTGGTCCCCATCGACGACTATCGCCGCTTCCAGGTCCACGTAAAATGCGTTCTGAAACAAAACATTGATGTGAGTACCATCACATGTACACGTGATTTGAAAATCGAGTTCGCTCGGTGTGTATTCGGATAAAGTGCAGTACATGCTTGATATTGGGAGTTCTGGTACCGATATGAATGTCCAGCAGGGATGCATCGCCGGCATTGACAGAGATCATGATGCATGATGTGTCGTGGCCCAGGGGATTCTCTGGAAAACGAGAACCATTACCGTATGCGGTCGTGCGCTGGCGTTTTTGGGGAATTGAACCTGCCTGTACAACAGACTTTCAGCAGGAGTTTAAACCTTCCTTCGAATTACCAGGCTGTTGTAAGCCTAAATAGTAGCATGCATTTCTTGTATGCTTACATTCATATGTATAAAGTGGGCACAATGCTTGGCATCATGCTCGATGGCGATCTGGATTCAGTGGTGGTTGCCTTTTCTGGACAATTACACCGACACGGACTTTGTCTGACTCATCTAAAAGTTGGGACTGAAGCCGAGCAAAAACCGCGCACTTTTTGTTGCTATACGAGGTTAGTTCAGGTACTTTACCATCTCTGGGCGGTCCTGCTAGCGGTCCTCCAATCATTGACGGCCACCAGTTAGAGGCTGCAAGAGTATCAGGCGACAACGTGCCGGGAGGCGATAACTTCGTGATATACAGTCGGGACGCGTTTAGCCGTTGGAACATCAAAGCATCAGTTCTTTCACCTGTTGATTCATTTAATCATCGCAGTCAATCTGAGCATGCTGCAGCGCGCAACTACATTACTTTCGGATGTCCGTCAAATAACTCCATAATCAAATTCTACAGAAGCAGAGCACCAGCAAATACAGCACCAATGACCGACACCATAGCATCAACTCGAGCAAACCCGCTGACAGCACCGCTGGTCGTGTTGACGGGCGCCGGTGCGTTGGAAGCATTCAGTCCGAGGTTGGTACCATTCGAAACAAACGTTGTTCCATTTCCACCACCCATTCCATAGATGTTGGGTGCAAGATAAGGGACATAGTACTGGGGGTTCAGCGGGCCTGGAATATTCTTGGTAGCGTTGAGGTGTGGCAACTGTGATTTACTGTTGAGGCCATTGTTCTTGTAACCAGTGACGTTCGCAACAATCTCAAAGACGTCTGAAAGGCAGAATGAAGCGCAGCCATACGCAATCATCACATCATACTCACTGTTCAATGTCTTGTTAGTGTCTTGACGACCGAGGTTACCAAGGTTCCAGTTTGCCTCAACTGTCGAGATACTACAAGGGCTTGAGTATACGATAAAAGTCGATCAGGAAGGCTTACGTAGAGTAGTGTGTATAGAAGTTGTCATCGGTGGTGTTTCTTAGGTTTGGAGAAATGGCTCCTCCGAGAAGAATACTGTATACTTGGTTGTTTAATGCGTACGTCTCATTCCTTGTGAGATGACATTCAGTCCCCAAACCGCTACATATACTTGAAGTGACATACTCGTCAAAGGTTATCAAGATCAACGTCCTGGCTGAGTTGAAGTTGGCGTCCTTGAGCAAGGGCATAAGCCAATACTGTAGCCATTGTCCAGCATAGGCGACATTCGTGTCGTGACCATCACTAACATGTAATCATGTCAGCAGCATGTCTCTGGGGCAGCGCATGGAATGATTGCGTACTTTCTGAGGTTAGGGGTGACGAAAACCCATTGAGGGATGGTGTTGTTGCCAAGCTTAGTCAAGGTTAGATACAGATAATGAGTGTCTCGTAGACATGCTTACATCGACAGCAAAGTCATTGAAGTTCCTGATGCGTGCAGCGCGCGTCATGTTCATGCCAACTGAATTGTAAATGACGAGAGGATTGTGCTTGCGAACATAGTATGTGTAATTGTCAGGGTTCGTATAGTTGAAGCCACCGTAGCCATCAGATGGCATGTTTTCTTGATATTCACACCAGCTAATTTTCTTTTGCTCCAAGAGGTCCACAACGGTGGAGATATTGGTTGGGATGTATTCCAAGACGTCGTTATACAATCCCCAGAAGTCACCTCCACCAGCGGCGAGATAATTGGGCTCGCTCGTGTGGGTCACGCCATAGTAGCTAGTGAGAAGGATACCCTGTGACGAGAGGTTTTTGAAGACCGGATCGGAAGCCGCTTGTTCGTAGTCGGTGTTCTCAAGCCAGACCTGGATGAAGCGATCGAAAACGGCACCAGGAACCAGAGTGGTGTTTGCGAGGGTCCCATTCGATGCGCCAACATAGAAGGGTGATGTGTCAGTTGGCCTGATGATCTGTCAGATGAATTCGTGGCCAAGAACATCGAATGTGATACACACGCAGCAGCTGGAGCTGTGAATGTGGACGCCACTGCTGCAGAGGCAGACTTGACAAGCGCCCCAAGGACAAGAACAGTGGGAACAGACATGCTGAAGAGTCGCTAACCAATGCCACCGCGAGATGGGTCAAATGGCAACAAGCTTTTGGAAGCATGCCGTCTGGCGTATTTATGTGGTTGAAACTCGCCCACAAAACGAGTGGTGGTTTCTGCACGCTTGCTCTCAGCGAACTCTGAAGATAGACCCTCCTACCAAAATTCCCATACATACATCAGCCCGGCCTACTGGCACTCTGAATTGAACTGGACATGGAATTCTCGCTATGAAAATTTCTACTAGGGGCTGTTGTTCGTGAGAGGATAATATAAACCACACCTGATTTGCTCTTTGAACACAAACGTGCGTGGGGGCACCTCGCGGCACCCCAACAGGGTTTCTCACAGGCTCCAGAACTTTGCGTGTTCTATATTTGAGCACGAATGGACCTTAGAATATGTCACATTGAAGCGTGCACCCTAAAGATATTGTTGGGGGCCGATGCACTTTGAATGGGAAAACACCATGTGTGCGTGGGTCTGCCAGGAAAAGCCAGTCCCTAGAGACGAGAACGTGACATGGGCCGAAACCTTCATTTGTTTGTTTGAGCTGTACCTAGGGAGTCAAAACTCTCAGATATCTGACTTGTTGACTTTAGATGACTCATACCAAAAGGAATTCATTTGTAATTCGAGACCCAGCGAAGTTAGTATTGATCCCGAGTCAGTCGAAGAAAAAACAGTTATATTTGATGTCGTCCACGCGGCCGACAATAAATTGACATGTGAAAGGAGACTTCAGAAACAAGGCGTGCTCTCAGGCTTACCGCGTCGCGGTGGTCTATGCAAGGAGTCTAATTAGCTCGTCTTCCAGACAACAATAGCACATCAGTTACCAGTGACGACGCCCCTGTTCTACGTTTCCTCGACGTTGCTGAACCTCTCTGCAGGTGTATTCGAATTTCCAAATGTTGGTGTATAGGTTTTTAAGAAGCGAAGAATAATTATAGAAACACAGCCTCTAGTACGACAGTCGCGATGTGAGCGCGATGGGCCGCGTTACAGCGTATGTATCACTTGCACCAATTTACAACGATCATGGTTGAGTGCCATGACAGGGATGAGAAACTGCGCACATAGATCGACAATTATGGAAGCGGGTAAAATTCGGGCACTGTGATCATGGGTTCCTCACCATATGTGGGGGGATTTCTAAACCATCCAAATAACGGTGACGGGAAAGCATGTTCTGCCAGTGACAACCTTTTTTGAAATTCGTCCTCATGAGGTGAGAGACTCCAACCGTGGCCTTCGACGGCAAGCAAAAACCACATAGGCTGTGGGAACATAGACCAGTGTCCTGAAGTTTGTCGTCGAGGGCGCAATCCTGATATTCATGTTAATTTGTGGGATGGGATTGTTACTAAGGAAAAGCTCAGACTTGCATAGCAACTTGAGAGCGAATGGCGTATATGCCTCCAGGTGGCCAGGGACGAATAGCACAGACATTTGCCTAGCGCCGTCCACTCGTCTGAGGACGTGAGCCAATGAGCACCCGGCTAAAGACATTGCCCTGCACGAATAAGAATGATAAATAAAGCCTGGAGATCAGGTAAAACTTGGTTCATGATCAGTGGCTCAGGTTAGGAGATCCGCAAGAGAGTGAACGTGTCACGTGAGATTTCATTCACTTTGGAGCTGCCGGCATCGGCCCACAATCGCCTGGTGCATCTTCTCCGTCACGACCCCTCCAAGCCAGATGTCTGCCTGATACATTTACGGACGCCTGCTCTTCGTGACAGTACTTCTACGAGTTCAGGCGCGGATTTATGGAATAAAGTGTCTTGCGATGGTTTGTCTCCCACGTCTCTCGTGGCAAGCACATCGTCATGTTCTTCAAAATCAACAGGTATTCGTCAACGAAAAAAAGTTTGCATGGTATGCGCAACTTGCTATTGCAGTACTGAATAGTATGATTTATTAGCGATGTCCAGCGAAGCTTGCATCAAAGGACATAGATCTTCGTCGTGTCACCACACCGAGCGCCCATTGTTCGAGGTGAAGAAGAAGGGACGGCCTGTTTCTCAGTGTCCCAAGTGTCGCGAACTGCGCCAGGCAAAACGTGTACATTCCAAATGCACCTGCACTCCTCGGCAGCCTGCTGTCGACAAAGTCCCCATCCCCGCTGCGCGTCCTGACCGGAAGCGTGAGTATAATTCGCACGAAATCAGTATCACTTCAGCAGCAGAACACTGATGCAGATCTATTTCGTAGCCCGTCGGTTCATGCCTAGCGTGCCCACTCTACCCAACGGAATTTCAGACGCATTCCAGCCTACTTCATCGCCTCCTAACGCGAGGCAGAGAGGTGAGGATCGAGTGTACCTGTGAGTTTTTTCAGAATCCTGAGTACATTCATGCAGTGGATTCCCTTTTGAATCCTTGTCACTGTAACGATGTCAGGCAGTGTACATGCAGAAGAACATCCTGCGTAGCCGGGCCTAGTTCCCTTGGCGAGAGATGTTCAGACTACGGACTACAAACCCTTGCTGAGGCAGCGGCGATGTTCTTCCATGATCGACCGGCGCAGGGCACTACATCTGAACACACATCGGATCCACCACCTCGGTCTTGCTGCGGCGACAAGCTACCTAGAAGGCCGGATACTCTTTCTGCTGCACGTCTAGAGCTCCCTCCGATCCTTGAACCGATGCTATCGGCGTCTATCCCCAATTTCCCCGCTATCCCACCGCTCAGTACCATCAAATCTATTGCAGGATCTGGTTGTACCTGTGGTCTTAGCTGTACTTGTCCAGGATGTGTCAAACATCGCACTCCTCGCCATGCCGAGAAGCACCACAAGGATTGCGACGAGGGATGTAACCACTGTGTAGATCACACCGCTGGTATCGCACTTCCTGACCAGGACGCACCCAATCGCGATGGGAGCCTAGTGGATGCTTTCTTTGCGCGCGCGGCTGTGCTTCCCAATCCACCGCGCAATCGTCGAACGGAGCTAGACCCGAGCGATATCACTGTGTATCCCTGTGACCTTTTCTTGGGATCGTCGACAGAGGGGGATGAACGCGGTGTCGCCTTTGGACTCGTCAAAGTTCCCAAACTCGAATGTTGCCGTGGTCGGTGTAGTTGTCCGAGGGATGGATGCAAGTGCGGCCAGTCTTGCGATGGCTGTTGCCGCGATGCCACATCGTAACACGTTGAGGGTTTTTTTACCTTTTTTTCGACGGTGCACTCTACTTTTTCTTTTTCTCGACGGGCTTTTTCTCCGCGTTGCTTTACGACTACCATTCTCCCAGATGCGCCATGATTCAAACCCACAGTAAAGGTGTGGCGATGGGAATACCCCTAAGTTCTTGACAACCACTCTTGACAACCACCACATTCTTGTGTCGTGGCGCCCTTACTCGACTTTCCCAGCATGTACTCGCCACTAGTACTGTTGCATCTTCACCCAATTTGTATGTAAAACGTCGTCTATTCTGAATCGACCACCCATGTTGCACTGTAACCACAAACAGGATCAGGCTGCTGAGAAAAACACGCAACTTGAACTGACAACTTTCAATTAACTTCACATAGAGCGGCGGCGTTCAGAGGAAGAGTGACTGACTAATTCATGCGTTTTTTTGGGAGGGCGACTCTCGGCGCGCCCGCGTCTGTACCTAATGCAGACATTCATAACCTTCGCAAAGCCATTGATGATCACATCGCTTAGCTTGGACTTTACTCTGCGTCACGCGCCCAGATACTAGGCCTCGACACCGAAAACACATATATAAGTACACGAGATATGGATGAAAATTGGTAATTAATTAGTGATCCGTTTACAATTAGGGTCCGACTGCGAAAGGAAGCACGAAGCAACATCAAGTCGTTCGACACGAGAGAGCAGACTTGGAATCAAAACAGTTGCGATAAAGTTCCAATGTCATTGATATCATCGAAAGATGAGATTCCCCAAGGATATATTTCAACGAAGGGGCGATAGTCCTGCTAGAACCGCTTCACGTAGCGAGAGTCTGGCGGAGGTCCGGCGGCAGTATTGTATGATCGTCTAAAACGGGAGGGACAGGAGTCAGAACTTGTTAGAACGTGCAGATGAAACGGTATTCGCCAAACACTGACCGCAACCTTATTGGGTAACCTCAATCGCTACCTCGTGCCGCTGGACGCGGTACATCCCGTTTCTGGCACTACCAGCCGCCCGAGTGCGAATCGAGCCCCACTCGCACCCACGGCTGCATCTCTTGATCCTCCACCATTTCCGCTTGCCACCGGGGAGGACCTTCTCGTTTCAAACGAGAACTGGTCGCCCTCGTCGCTCGTTCTTTTACGGTTGATACTGGGACGCTTGTTCAACGTCAGAGCGCCAGTTTTATCTTCCCTGAGAAGTTCGGTGGGGCTGGGGGCGCGCTTTCCTTTCGATGGTGATGACACGCCAGACGGGGACGATGTGGGGCCTAATGGGGCCTGACCACCGCCAATGGTTCCTTCTAAGCTCCAGGTGTTTGGAGGTTGCGCCACGGTGTGCAACGAACGGTTCTTGTGGGGAATAGTGCCTCGGTGAAGAAGCTCTGGCCTCATGGCAACCACATCGGCCCTACTTGCCCATGCTTCTGCCTCACTATCTCCAGACCGTAGCCCATGTTTCCTAACACTCGCTCCTGGTTCCCCTTCGGCAGAACTGGAGTCGTCGCTTGCCCTGCTGTCTCCCCAGAGTTCGCGTTCCTCGTCCACGATCCTCAAAGCACCTTCGATTATAGCTGCATGAACGAAGACATATTGTCGTAGGCTCTGGCATAAACTCATCCGTTGTTCCCGCATGTCCTGGATGACCACGCAAACGGGATCTGTAAGCGATGAGATCAAAGGAGGAGACAGGTCTCCATGCAGCTCCCGAGGTAGCTTGTAATCGATGACTGGATAATCGTGCTGGACCTGGTCGGACGAACCAAAAGCTCCGCCAGCAGTTGGAGACTGCGAATCGTCGAAAGGGCGAGTCTCCAGTGTAGTAATTGTTCTCTCTTTGCTTTTGATCTGCCGAGGAAGGGGTGGCGAATTCGAGTTCTTATCAGCATCGTCACTATGAAACATCTCCGGGGCCTTTAAGACACTCAGTTCCGTGTTGAGCCGCAGGTTGATTCCCGGCCTGGAAGGAATAACGATTTGCACTCCCTGACTGGCATCTCTATATCCTTCTGCGTCAGCGCTTTCTCCGCTCTCCAACTCCTGGGAAGGGGTCGCTAGGTCATCAGAACCTAGAACCGAGCTCGGCAACGACGTGGGACCTTCGGCTGCGTCACTACCAAAGAAGGAAGCGCCTCTCTCTGCCATTCCTTGTGGAAGGATGGGACTCGAGAAACGCGGGACAGGCAGTAGTCCAAGTAGCGGTTTGTCGTGGTATGAGCGCGCGGTGTCCACCGTGCTCAAGTGGGTGGTTTGAAGCGGTACGGAGACGGGACGGGGCGGAAGGCAGTCGATTTCCATTTCAGAGTTTGAACTTGTATGAAACACAGGGGGCCGATCAATGTTCAACTTGGGCTCGTGTGGAGGGGAGAATGAATCTGTGGATTCGGCAGAAATAGAGGTCACAGAGCTATCCCGTAAACGGACACGTAGCAAGCTTGAACCAAATTGAGAACCCGTACCGGTCCCGGAACCTGAGGTCGAGAGTGATATCGATCCAGATCCTGGCTTCGACACTGATGACGGCGAGAGACGCGCACTGCCACTACCACTGCCACTTCCAGTTGTACTTCCCGCATTGCTCTTCTGTTCCACTCTGTTTCCATTCCCACTTACAGCACTTCCGCTGGCATCAGCATTAGCACTCCCGTTGGTAGACTCGTCCGCAGAGTTGAGTGCAGAAGGACCGCTGCTGGTTGAAGTACTACCTGGGGACCTCTCCCTACTCAAAGGAGGGAGTGGGGGAGGGGGAGGAGGACCCTCCTGTCCGGGTGCACGCGTCTGATCAGATACTCTCTCCACCCACTCACGTGTAGAGGACTGCCAGTCGGCCTCCTTGGCATTGTCAAGATCGACACCAGCAGCATTGGTACCTTCTGACATGTCGCTGATTCCAGCATAGGGGACATGCACCACGAGCGACTGCTTCTCAGCAGAAAGGTCCCCACCGTGACTGTGACATCTGCGGCCTTTCTCCCGGTTCCCAGCAGAGACGTGAATTGGGACCGTGTTGATCATCTGAAGCGCATCCCGAGCCTTCTCTGCTCTGCCGGTGGTCGGTTCATCGACATCCATTAGCCCACTTTCGTCCACACCAAAACTGTCCAGAGCGTTGATCCCCGTCTCGATGTTCTCGACAATGAACTTTGCCTTGCCCTCCGGACTCCCCACCGCGCTGACTTTCGACGCCACCTTCAACCTCTCTTCCCTGTTGTTCCGCAACTCACTTTTGATCCCATCCAATACCGCATCGACGGCGATGAATCCCCCCGTCCTCCCTACTCCAGCTGAACAATGTAACAGCACTGGGGATGCTTTGCCAAGTGCAAACGATGCAATGCCGCTTTTCGAGTCGAGCTCAGGATGTCTCCATTCATTTCCATGCCTTCCTCTCCCGCCCCAAGGACCAACACCAGCGCTGGTTGGGGACAACAACATGTCATGCCCCCTTTGGTCGGACGCGACATCCGGGGACTGGCATTCCGATACACTGCCACTTCCGCTTGCAGGGCTTAGACTTCCACTCGGACTAGGACCCGGAGTGCTCTCTACGACCGCTTGCTCGACCTTTTTCATGAGATCCAGCACGTCACGCGGGTCATCGGGAACATTCATGTCTGACCAGTCGAGGTACTGTAAATGCGTAATTTTCCGAGGAGGAATTCCAGGGTAGGACGAGTGGCCGAGAAGAAAGGTGCGTGTAATCAGGGTGGAATGAACTCTGGACATTTTATTGTGCTTTCCCTGAGGTTCACGGATGGCGAAGAATCCCTGCTTGAGGGTATCCGGGGTCGTCGGATTGGCAGGTGATATGGGTGGTGAGGTGGAGAGGAGTTGCAATCTCAGTGGACCATACTCGGTGTCTGTCCAGTAAGACCCACATTTAACCATTGCATTTTCGACTTCGCGAGTAAGCATGACGATGACGTGCACATTTTGTTCCCAAACAAGACTGGGTAAGCAAAAAGAAAAGGTCAGCTTCGATCCTCTCAGTCATTTGTAAGAACGCACGTCCAGAAGTCAGTATACGTCGAAGGCAGTGGTCCCTGGGTTGCGATATACCGCTTACGAGTGCACAAAGGTTGAACGTACGAGGCGTTCACGTAGTCATCCACTGGTGAAGGTTCTCTCCGTTCACGCATCCACCCAGTGTTATTTGCCACTTCTCTATCGGTTCCAAGTCTCCCGACGGGACCGCCAAGGGAAGTAACTGGTGAGGATAACAGTTCTGAAGTGTGTGTCTGCTCTCCGATTCTTGATAACAAGCCTCCGGAGTGATTGGGTAAACGTAGGGGAAACGATGGAAAGGATCCAAGATAAGGCAAGCTGGGGGTCGGTAAGGCGACCTGTGGTCCTCCCAATCTGTCTCCCGAGTCCACGCCAACTCCGGAAGGGGATAGCAGTGGGGGCGGTCGTAACCGCATTGGGGTGGGTGCTGGTAATATCTCCATTGGAATATAAAAGGGAGGGGTCGAAAGGGGAAGTGCGGTCGCTGGGGTAGGTGGCCCTGACATCCGGGAGTCTTGTTCGGTGGTATCGTACTCGATCTTCACTTGAGGAATGTTGGGACCCAGGGTCAAGGTGGGAAGGGTCAGCCCAACTTCAATTCCCACACTAGTGCCAGTGCTGGAAATCGACGAGCGTGCATCGAAATAGAAGGAATGTCTCGAGGAGCCACCAAACACCTGTGTTACCTCTTTATCATGGGATTTACCATACGCGGGGCTCGAACGGCTCCGAGGTTGCGTGTCTTGTTTTCGTCCTTTCTCTTCTCTTCCCCTTCCTTTCCCTCCTGACCGATCCCTCGTACTCCGACAACGCTCCGTAGCCTTATCTTTATCACGCCTGCTCGAATGTGAGCCCTGGTGACGGCTATCATGCAGGCGGACACGTGCATGCTCGAAAGGCCAGATATGGGTATACCTTGGGGATGAAGAACACAGGTAAGCAAGGTGTTCAGATGGCATATCCAAAATACCAAGGACTCGAGCACCAGGATAGGGGCCTCTGGTGTGTAGGATGATCGCCGATCATCCTAGTGACCCCGATTTGGATATCGCGATCACCATTACATTCGCGGAGCGTTTGGGCCGCGACGACTGCGCGCCCAGACCTCCGAAAAAAGATGGAAAGGAACACAAGTCACTTTTCCAAAAGGCATTCGAGCAGAAACGCACCTGTTCTTCGTGCCCTTTTCTACGGCAGCGGTGATCGAAAATGGAAAGACAGCTAGGTGAGGGGTACCAGGGAATGACTTTGCGCCGGTTCGCATGCCCACACCACTGCCATCTTCTTGTAGTAATTTACGGGGCTTGGCTGACGCAACGAAGGCAGAGACCTGGCTTTCCCTGGTATGATGCTCCATAATTGAGCGTAACCGGCGCTGTTCAGCAAGTTCTATACGATAGAACTGCATTGCAAGTGCTTCTGCGCCTTCTTCTACGTCGGGATCGTTCTCGTCGGGATCGGATGTATGGGGGTCATCACTATCAGAACCCGATTCAAGGCCATCGAGACCTGGATGACGGGAAGCGGATGAGAATCTAAGGGCGGAACGACGAGCGATGTCCTGCAACCATCGCGAGGGTAGATCCGGAATTCTTCTTCTGACACGTCTGGGAAGACGCAAGGGAATGCGCTCTGTGATACCGTGGGAAAGTTCGACGTTCTGGCGAATAGTATCGAAGAAGGGGTTGGCGGCCCGGGAAGCTGATGGGGCAGGGGTGTTTAAGAGAGGGAGGGAGCCAGGGACGGCAGCAAGATGGGAGGGAGGTGCCACGGTGGTAGAGGAGAGAGAAAAGGCGGCTCTTGGGAGATAGGTTGTCCGGAGGGTACCAGACGAAGAAGCAGCATCCGAGTCGTCTTCTTCTGGAGAGGGTGGTTCTGTGGTCGCGAGGTCGCGAGCCTCCTTCCACACGGCCTGGAAACCGCCACGGACCCAAGCAAGCTCACCTGAAAAGCCCTCTGCACGAAATTTGCGCAAGAGACCTGCGATAATGCTGCTGTCTGGAGAGCACGTGGAATCTGAATCGTAAACGAGGATGCAGGATGCAGAGGGCCAATTTGCGAAACGGGCGCGGGAAGAGGGTGATGGGAGCATCTGGGATAGTTTTGAAAGGGAGAAAAGAGGGCGCTTGAGAAGGGTTGTTGGGACGGAGAGGGGGAGGGCATTGTTGATGCGGGCAGCTGCGTGGGCTGCGTGTGGGCGGATGTCGAGGATGAGGGAGCGAGGGTCGGTGAGGAAAGGCGGGAGGGCGGAGGGTAGTACGGAGGAGAAGGAGTGTCTTGGAGAGGGGGGACGAGGAGGTGGTTGTGGTTGTTGTGGGAGGGAGAGACGAGTGGGGCGGTGGGGAGTGGAGGGAGGGAGATCACCAGGGAGGAGACGAGCGGTGCGGAGATCGGTGGATCCGAAACGAACGGATATTGCTTGAGCAAAGTCGTCGTGAACGTCGATTTCAGAGTTTGACCGGCCAAAATGTACGTTGGAGAAAAAGTCGTCGGACATGACGGTTTGGAAGGAAATTGACGACGAAAAGGTAGAGAGGTTCGTCCGTTGTATCACGTGATATGATGTCACATGAGTCTAGACTTTTTGATGTCATTGATCACGTGACAACCCACAAAGTGCCGTGGGAATACATTTCCTTCTTCTTCTTCTTTTGGGTCGGAATCCAACGGACTCGGACGGTCGTACATATGTCTAACACAGATCCACTCCCCGTTGAACCTGGCACGCAGAGAAAGTTGCGATTCATGTCTAAATCGCTCCTCGCCCCCTTCACTCACAAGAAGGAGGACTCGACGAGGATCCTCTCAGACCGTCAGTTCCATTCTCCTTTCATTTTGACCCAGTTCAATGCTTCTCATTCAGTCGCGCCTGTCATCATGACTCCGAGAATGATCTCTGCAGCCGCTACAGTATCCTCCCGTTCGCGTGGAGCATTCACTAGCATCAAGAGTGGCCATCGCATGGACTTTGCAACTCTTGGACGCGCACCGCTCCGTCTCACCCTCGGAAACCGCCGCGTGACATCCCGCGACCTTCAAATTGCGGAAGCAACCCAAGAACTGCTCGGCGCAGACGTTCCAGAACCAGACGGCGTTGCCTCGGACGTGAGCCTTTTGCGCGGATTCAATGCAACGATTCCAAGCTCAGAGAAGAACCGTACGAGGAGGCGACACCTGCGAAACATTGACCTCCCAAAAGTTGGCTTAAGGAAGTTGGGCTTGCAGGCGAGGGGCATGTTGGAGGACGACCCCGAGGACACTCACACCGTCATCAGCGAGGACGACGTGGTACTAGTAGATCAAACCAGACGTAAAGGAAAGAGGAAACCCAGGGAAAGTCTAAACACTACCAAATTGTTAGGCAAGGACGAACTCGCGCGACAAGCAGAGGAAATCACAGGCGACAAGGAGAATCTCCATGTACGGCGGGTATGTCCACGTCGCCGATCTCCCTTTTCCTCGCCGCATACTATACTGTCACAGAGTTTGATTCAGAGCGAGATCTCAGAGGTCGAAAACAAGATCAAAGCATTGGATTTAATTCGTGATCAACTAGAACGGGATTTGCTAAAAATTCAGGAGGATGAACTGGAACTAGATGCTGAATGTTTGTCCATCTGTTGTCCAGTGCGTCGCAGTCAGCTCACTGCACATCAGTGCAAGGCATACAGGAACGCTTAGATTTCGAGGAAGCGACCTCAAAACATCACAAGGTAGCCTTTCCTCACGTTCCCCCTTCCCGGCGGAGAAAAGGTAGCATTTGTTACCACTCCTTACATCTCGCTCACATACCATCCAACCTTAGGACCCGTCTTTCTACCTTCAGAACACGACGATCTCCCCCCTGCCATTGCGTTCATGGTACCTCACACTATTTAATGTTCCATCTCACCACTCACTTATCACTCAAGACCTTGGAAAGCCACGCGACGCCGATAACTGCCCTGGATTTCTCAGAACCGTATGGAACATTGGTCAGCTCCTCACAAGATGACCCTCAACCACGGGTTTGGGACCTCATGACAGGATCCGAGATTGGCCGTCTACGTGGCCATCGCGGTGGAGTCAAGTGCATTCAGGTGGAGGACAACTTGTGCCTGACTGGCAGTGAAGATGGCTCCGTTCGACTATGGGATCTTCGTCTCGTGGACGACGACTGGGAAAAAGACGGTCTAAGCAACGTCTTGGAAGAGGAATCTGGCTCATACCATGACGCCGAGCTCATTGAGAAACCGGACTACACAAGGTCCGCCACAGTGAGCGAGGCTGGCTCTGATTTTGACAGCCCTTGCGTGAGAACGTTTGATGGACATACCAAGACAGTCACGGCTCTTTATTTCGAAGACGAATGTTTGGTGATTCCCGTTCGTGATGCTCTGTGCCATCGCGTTGACTCTCGACAGGTCACGGGTGCGTCGGACAAGACACTGCGGCAGTGGGATCTCACCACTGGTCAATGTGTGCTCACGATGGACATTCTTTGGGCCATGTCCCACTCCTCAGTTGTCCCCCTTGGCAGCCAGTTACCTATATCTGGCGCAGCCGCCGCCACGGGCACATTTGCCGTGCCAACACCACCTTACGCGGATGGCAGTTGGGATATGTATCAAGACTTCGTAGGCGCTGTCCAATTTTGGGGCTATGGGCTTGTAAGTGGAAGTGGTGATGGCGCAGTCAGGATGTGGGATAGTGAGCACCTTGTTTCCCCGTGGTCTCGTCAGCAAATACTTACTGTTCTCAGTGCGTACTGGCCAGGCCCATCGGACGTTGTTCGGACACACGGGACCTGTAACGTGCCTACAGTTTGACGAGATCCACATTGTTAGTGGCAGCCTGGACAAGTCTATTCGAGTGTGTATAAATGTCATTGTCTTGTATCGGAACCGCCTCTCATTCCCCTTTTTGAGATATGGGACGTACGTTCCGGCGGGGTATTTGAGACCCTCAAGTACGACCACGGAGTGACTGCGCTGCAGTTCGACACTCGCAAAGTTGTCGCAGCTACCGGGGAGAACGGTATCAAGGTAAACTGCGCACACCAGGCTTTACACACGCTAACCACAGCCCTATCTTTCGCACCACAGATATACAACCGTACCACCATGCAACACTCTACGCTGTGGACCAATGGGCACACCCGACCGGTGGACCGCCTCCGATATATGGACCGCTATCTCGCATCAGGTGGACGTGATTCAACCGTGAAGATTTGGACGCTCTGAACCTATACCACGTGTGGGCGTGGATACCTCGATCTGACTGGCGATTGGGACTAAAGAATAGCATCAGTAAACCCTGCAAGCAGATGTAGCATACATTATACTCCTCATTTGATGCCACCTTGACAATACCCAAGCCTCTTAGTGGACATGCATAGAATCATATAAATCATGACCTCTTGATTGAACGCAGCAACATCAAGTAGATTCTGTGAATACAATAGTTACATTCGGATGCAATTCGTGGCTCCGTTGTCTCCCTAGTAAAACGTCGTGGTTGCGGTCTAGTATGCATGTGCCAACACACTCGATAATATCTATTCCTTGTAGGGCTTGTCCAAAGACCTTCCGTCTATTACTCAAACGCTTCCGTCCACGAATGGCCAATTATTGTATCCAAATGGAGTCAAGTTACCTCGTAGATAGTACTGACCAATCCGATGATGCAAGGGGTACATCCTTCCGTAGCACATGGGTAGATCAGGCTGTCGTATAGCACGAAGACTACTAGAACGAGGGAACAAGTACGCTCACGTTTGATACATACAACCACCCGAACGCAACGAGCCCTCCCTTGTCCTCCGCAGTGCGCAATGCTTTCTCGCGGGTATACCCACCAGCGCATACGAACGCCCTCTCTCCACCACCTTCACCACCGTTCCATATCTCTCGCAAAAAGTCGTTGCCTCATCCGGGTTGTTTGTGTCGGTGTCCAAAGGATCCGCCACGCGAGGCTCGATCACATGCAGGTACGCCAACTTGGGGTGCTCGTCGCGCAAAGCGGTCGCGAGGTATGCAAACGTGGGTCGGGGATTCGGCATTCCCATGTCTAGAAAGATACGTAAATCAGCGCGATAGTGCGCAGACTGGGTTAAGTCATCACCTTGATACGTGCTCCAAGGACTGATACGAAGGCCAACGCGGTCTGCGCCAACAGCGCCCACGATGGCGTCGATGAGCTCCCTCGTAAACCTCGTACGGCCTTCCTTGTCTCCGCCCCATTTGTCCGTACGGTTGTTGGAAACTGTCTGGAGGAATTGGTCGGGGAGGTAGCCGTTCACGCCGTGAATCTCTGTTCCATCAAATCCAGCACTGTATATGGCGTTGCTCGCCGCTTTCGCATAGTCGACAATATAGCCTTCGATCTGTCTCAGTCAACGGACGCGGTGACTTTGACCGACCGGTCAACGCGACGGACGATACAGAGATATACGGCAATGGCGGGTCCTGTATATCGAGGAAATCTATATCTGAAGATCGACCCATCGTCCAGAGTTGCAGAAAGATGTGGCATCCGTGACCTAATGTGATTTACAAGCCAACCGTTGGGTTGTGGACGATCAACAATGAAAAATAGCACACACCTTTTTCCACGCCTGTATTTGCTCGTCAGTGTAGACGCCCGGGACATGGCTGAACCCTCCAGCATTGTGAGAAATCAGGGTAGCTTCTGCAATGAGAAGACCGCCGGGTTCAGAACCGCGCTGAGCGTAGTAGGACGCTTGCTGTGGCCCAGGAACGTGGGAAGCATGAACCCGGAAACGGGTCAAAGGTGTAAGAACGACGCGGTGTTGAAACATTAACGAAAAGGACATGGGGCTGGCGGTGATGGAAGGAGTAGCATTCTAGAGTCATGACCATTCGGATTGAACGTCTCAGGAGGAGGTGCATCGTCTGCGAACACAAAGAGGCGTACATACGCACTAGAACTGGTAGTAGTGCTGTTATTGCTGCTGCTAGCACTTGAGTGCCCTCGTCGTGTCTTTGCTATGTGGGAGCGACGTATTACTTTGCTGACTCAGCACGTACACAAAGTTCCGCCTCCTCCGCCTTAGACGTTACTACATACACAAGTCGCCTTAGAGAAGACCACGCTGACGTTACCCTACCAGTGGATCTATATTGTTTAATGGTCATCCAATTCGCGGTCATGTTGTGTGTAAGTTGTTCAATATTGGACGTTGTGCCGATCAACTCGCAGTGCGCATGAATCAAGACACCGGTGCTATGTTTACAAGTGACTTTTCGGACCACCGCAGCATAATTTGGGGCAAGGGAACACAAACTGGCACGCTTAAATTCGCACTGTCGAAGGTGATCTTAAAAGCCTCCCAGGTATTTCACGCCATTTTCCCCCAGACGAACTTGATCCGACCCAAATTCAAACAATTGTTCATCTCGGCTTCTACTCCCTAGACACGTCACCAAAGCATCGTTCTCATATTCCGAGTCAATGTGCAGGATGAACGGGCCATTGCTGACTGTCATGGGATCATTCTTGGTCTTGCTGGTCACTGTCGTATGCGCTAAGGATAGTGCCAAAAGCAAACGTCCTGGCTTCAAATGCATGCCATTGTCACTATACTTCAATATCTCTAGAACGGTCGTGTCCGTACTCCTCTCTCTCACCCTTGCTATTGCCTGGTATCGTCAAGATGCACGGCTACCAGGCAGTCGCACAGCAGAGGAAACACCCTATATTGCCATCGTGAGTCGAGAACTGATGTAATTATCACCCTTTGGTACTGCACGCTCATGAGTATAATAGGTCTATGGGGTATCTCTCACATTGCTATCGGTATTTGGTCTCGACTTTGGCCTCAGTCAGTTGATTCAACATGCGGATCTCATTTTCTT